>JAECUM010030528.1:0-50398 GCA_016617855.1 Megalonaias nervosa | reverse complement strand
AAATTAAATTTTTTTTTTTTTTTTTTTTTTTTTTTGGCGATCTCGTCTTGTTCATCGTCATTGTTAAATAAAATGTCATCTTTGTATAACCAACCGACTCGTGTTTATCTACGACTGTATCATCTCCTGCTGTAAAATTATCATCAGCGTAAATATCAGCAAGTAGTTTCATCAAGTCATTATTATAATATATTTTTATCTAATTTATAATAAGAAAATGACTAACGAGATAAAATATCATCAGAAAGTTAATATATTAAATTATGGAGAATTAGCCGAAGCAGTGCGAAAATGTTTATCAGGGTATAGTTTATTACTCTGTTGACGTTATTGTTATGCAAGGTGATTCTAATAAGATTCTGCTAACAGCGGCAGAAAAAAATAAACTTAATGACAGGACATTTATTACGCTAAAATTTAACAAAGATTATGTTTTAATGTTTGCTCATAATTGTCTTACCAAAACTGGGCTAGAAAATATAATTAATCGTCATATTTGAAGATGAGTCTGTCAAAGGTTAACATTGACGTTGCTGATTTGGTTCTGCCATCTGCTACATCTTTTATTGACTGTGAATGAATTTTAAAATGTTTTGCTGCAGCTGTTATTTATTTAAATCTTATTTCTTCATTAGTTTCAAGATTTATTGAGATAATTGGTCTTTAATGATTTTTAAAATTAGATCCATCTCCACCACGTCCGCGTTTAGCATTTTCCTCTGGCGTGACCAGATCTAAATTTTGCAGATGATTGTCGGTTTTAATTCTGTTGATGTGATCAATAACCAAATCATTTGGAATAGCGCCTTTGAAAGTTTTATAAATAAATCTGTGCGAACTATAATGAACAAAATCTATTTTAATACCACGAACCATCACAATCAAATTACCAGCGTTATTCAAATTTCCAAAAACTTTTTTTGTTTGTTTATTTCGTATAATTCCTAGATCATTAGCCTCATATAAATTAAACAAGGAATGCGGTTGAAATTTATCTTACGATGCTAAATTTTCAATATTATCGTCGTCGATCGAATTATTTACTCTGTAAACTCTTTGTCTCTCTTGGATGTTACCGCAGAACAAAGTGTAAATAAAATCTTTGTAAACATTTCAGTACGTTCTGTATTATCTAACACTTATCATCACTCCAGGTCGTGTTGATTTACCAAACGGTTTTTGATATTTCACATGAATCACTGAACCCAATGCATTCCCGGCATAACTGGGGCCCCGAGTGGCCGAGTGGTCTAATGCGCTCACTGTTACGGATCACTGCCATCTGACCTCTGTCTGCGTGAGTTCGAGTCTCAGGCTCGGCTAACGTGGGCACGTGAGAAAGCCTGCCAGTAGCTTCTCGTGGGTCGGTGGTTCTTCCCGGGGTTATCCAAGGTTCTTCCTCTACCTGTTATACTGACCGCCATGTATAGCCTATCTTGTGCTGAAAAATGGCGTTAAACCCTACAACAACAACAATTCCCGGCATAACTATTATAGATTGGGTGTACGTAATATTCTTCCGTCTTCATTATATTATATAGCATTTTTATATCTTTAATTGAAAATTCAAATTCTCCAATTAAATATATAAAATGTTATATAAATATAATGTTGAAATTGCGAGATATTGCTAAGAAGAGCCTTATCAAAGCAGAAAAAAACTGCTACTGCGTTTTTCGGTTACGATAACAGTTATAAATTTGATAATAAAAATATTTTAGCAAATTTTAACTCTACAAATTTATTTCATCTTCTACATCCAATTGTAACGTGAGAACTTACAGTTCATAAAGGTATCAAGCTAATAATGCAGTATCATGTTATTTTATCAAAGTTACATGCACTTCAAAAGATATACTTGAAAATGTAGATTTCATCAACAAGATTGATGAACCATATTTAACAACTAAATCACGAAAAATATTAGCTGGAACAAGTATTTCCTCAGTCGCTGATGAAATAAATCAAGAAATAAATAAAAAATTGGGGGAATTTTCTGTATCAGGATCAGGTTGGAAATTTGAAATAATAAAAGAAGTTTTATTTCACACAATGAAATATAACGTACTTCGCGGTAGTTCTTACGTTGATCTCCCTCAAAAAATTAAAAACAAAAAATGTTGCATAAACGTAAAGAACTTTGATAACAGATGTTTCCAATGGGCTATTCTTTCTGCGATATTTCCAAGCAGAAAAAATGCTGATCGCGTTGACAATTTAGTCACGTATCAAATTAAATTTTAATGGTATTGACTTTCCAGTTGCAGAAAATCAAACACCAAAGTTTGAAAAGCAAAATAATATTTCAGTTAATATATTTGGTCTTGACGAGCGTGAAAATGTTTATCCAAGGTATATTTCAGATAAAGCTTCGCAATCGACAATAAACTTGCTGTTTTATAGGAATCATTACGTTTCGAAAGAAAAACTTTAACGGCCAAGTTGGCAGACAATATAATAAAAATAAAAATAAGAAATATTTTTGCTACCGTTGTTTACAAAGTTTTTCTAAGGATGAAAAACTGCAAGAGCATCTTAAATACTTTATTAATGTTCAAAGAATAACAATGCCAGGAGAAAAAGAAAAAGTGTTAAAAGTTAAAAATTATGATCATAAATTAAATATTCCGTTTGTTATTTGTGCTGATTTCGAGTGTCTACTTGTTCCTGTGGCAGGCGCAGAAAATGATCCAAATAAATCAAGCACCAGAAAATTACAACATCTTCCCTGTGGAGCAGCGTATAAAATAGTTTGTTGAGCTAACGATAATTTTTCAAGTCCAATAAAATTGTACAGAGATAAAAAAAATCCTGCCGTATGGTTGCTAACAAATTTAAAAGACGATGTTAATAAAATTTTCAACAGATTGTCTAAAACAGCTCCAATAAAAATAAAATCCAAATAACAACTTGATTTTGATAATGCAATTAATTGTCATATCTGCGAGAAACCTCTGCCTGAACAAAGTTCAGGCGATAAAGTGCGCGATCACTGTCATCTAACCGACCAATATCGCGGAGCAGCACATAATAATTGTAATTTGAAATTTCATGCGCCAGATTTTATTCCTGTCGTTTTACATAATTTTCGTGGTTATGATAGTCATATCATTGTCGAAGCATTTGGCGATGAGGAAATTAAATCTAAACTAAAATTAAATAATGTAATAAAATGTATTCCAAACAAAGTATATGTCAGTTACGCTTGGCAATTACGTTTCATCGACAGTCTGCAATTTATGGCAGCACCATTAGACGAGCTTGTAAAAGGTTGTAGCAGTTTCAATAATTTAAAAGGTTGCTTTGGTGGAGACTACGTCTCTCTGAAAAAAAAGGTGTTTTTCCGTATGAGTATCTCGATGACTGGAGCAGATTTGATGAAACTTCTCTTCCTAATAAAAATACATTTTACTCGCAGTTAAAAAATGAAAATATAACAGATGACGAGTACAAATATGCATAGGAAATTTGGAATAAATTTGGTTGTAAGACACTTGGTAATTATCATGATTTATATTTGAAAACAGATGTATTATTACTAGCAGATGTTTTCGAGCGTTTTCGTAAAGTTGGTCATGAAAATTATGGATTAGATCCATGTTGGTATTATTCTGCGCCAGGATTGTCATGGGATGCGCTGCTAAAAACAAGCAGGATAGAATTAGATCTCTTAACTGATGTTATGTTTAATTTTGTTGAAAAAGGAATTCGCGGCGGAATTAGCGTTATAACAAACAAATATGCAGTATCTAATAATAAATACTTAAAAAATTACGATAAAAATTTACCGTCAAATTATATTATTTACCTGGACACTAATAATTTGTATGGTTATGCTATGTCAGAGTCAATGCCGTGTGGTGAATTTCATTGGATAACTCCAGATCAGTTTCTTACAGACACTGAAAAAGATTTACCAGAAAATGTCAGTTATTTTGTTGAAGTTGATCTCGATTATCCTAGTTCGTTACATGATCTACATAACGACTATCCGTTTTGTGCAGAGTCAATCATGATCGATTATAGTTTATTATCGCCTGAACAACCGGCAAAGACAACAGCAAAAAAATCGATTATTAATAAGCTAGTTCCAAATTTGTTAAATAAAAGAAATTACATGATACATTACAAAAATTTAAAACAAGCAGTAGATGCTGGACTAATTCTGTGAAAAGTTCATCGCGTGTTAAAATTTAATCAATCACGGTGGATGGCAGATTATATTGATTTAAATACCAAACGTCGTGCTATTGCTAAGACCGACTTTGAGACTTTTTCAAGTTAATGAACAATTCCGTGTTCGGGTAAGACGATGGAAAATATCAGAAAGCGAGTCAATATTGAAATTGTATATGATGTAAATCGCAGAAATAAATTAGTCAACGATGACGGTTTTGTCAGTATGAAAATATTTAATGAAAATCTTGTTGCAATACAGCGACGAGAAACAAATTTAAAGTTAAATAAACCAATGTATGTTGGTGCAACTGTACTTGATATATCAAAATGGCTAATGTACGACTTTCACTATAATTTTACCAAAAAGCAGTGACCAGATTCGGAGTTGCTATTTACTGATACGGATTCACTTGTTTATAACATAAAATGTGAGGATGTTTATCAAGGTATTTATAACAATAAAAATTTATTTGATTTATCGGATTATCCAAAAAGTAGTGGATTTCATGATATGCAAATAAAAAAGTCATCAGCAAGATGAAAGATGAATTTATGTTTGCGCCAGTTAGGGAATTTGTTGGACTAAGAAGTAAGATGTTCGCCGTAATTTTAGATGACAATAAACTGACCAAAAAAATGCAAAAGGTATTCCTCGCAGATATGTAAAAAAAAGTGTATAAAATTTGATGATTTTAAAGCAGCGCTAAACACCTTCACTAATTTTGTTAAAACAAATGTTATCAGAACAAATCATCACAGACTTGAAACATACAATTATAAAACGTGGACTAAGTAATTTTGACGATAAGAGATATTGCGAGGACGGAATTAATACATTAACTATTGGACACTACGCAATTTTGTCTAAACTTTATAAATAATGTTCGAAAATTTAACATTAGCCGATGGACTTAGTAGTAAAATTAAAAAATTAATAGTTAATGGCCAGCAATTATCAGTTGAATTTAATGATGAAATTTCAGGTGTTTGTTTTAGTAAATGTGATAGAATAAAACTCTCGCTCATTAAATCAGACAACAGCAAATATTTTGATTATCTTTAAAAGTTGAGAGATGGGCTTATGCTGAAATACGATAATCTTCATGATCCGATCAGTGAAGAAAAATACACAAAAATAAATATTGACCTAAACCAGTCGAAGTTTTTTGCAAAAGGTGGTATGTTCTCACCAATGATAGCAATAAAAAAGCTATTTGAATGTCATCGAAAAGTAAGCGGAAAAATTAAATCTTATTTGTATAAACACGATAATGAATTATTCTTGATAGCTACTGTTGATATATTAACAATAGGTGAGGAAGTTCTTTAAAAGGAGATAACTCTGTCTGTCTTCCTTATATTTTAAAAGGACATCACTCTGTCTGTCTTCCTTGTATTTTGAAGATAGATAACTCTGATAGGTTGTTTCCCTTGCATTTTACAATAATTATATTTTTATTTACTAATAAATAATATTTTTTTCGGTCGTTATTTAAAGAAACGTTATCTTTGTTTTTATGATTTTGTCAAGTTTCTTGCTTTTTTCAGATTTTGTCAGAGATTACTTTATAATAATTTTTTAAACGTATATATGTAAGAAGAGTCTGTAGCGCAAGTGTTAGAGTGTTAAATTCTCGTACTCGAGGTCTTGAGTTCTTTTCCCGTGACCGACACATTGTCGACGGTGGCGTCAGGATGCCAATTTTTCTAATAATAGTAGGGGGCTCCAGCCCCAAGGGATTTCATGTAAACTTCCTCACCACGTCAAACACGTGGGTGGGTTTTTCACTCACCCTGGGGTTTGATATGGGGCGAGTTTATATGAAATTGAAAACTTCTGAATTTCTAAAATTTCGTTTTGTTCATTTAGGAATTCGTCAGGGAGTGTGCCTATGAAAATTGGAGCCCCTCAAAAATAAACAGTAGGGTGATGTGAGCTCTTTAACCTTGTGACCTCACTGAAGGGTTTCCCCACACAAGGACATTCAGAAAGAATGTCGCCAGAAGAAAAATTCTCATGAGGTGCCTGTGGGCCATAAGAAAGGCCTTAACAAAAAAAAGAGTACCCCATAACCGCCATAAGAAAGGCATCAATGGAAGGACTCTAAGGACCTCATGGAAAAGGATTTACTGGCAATGAAGGGACCCCATGGAATGGTGACTGATCATCATTGCTACTGTCTTTTTTTTTTTTTATTTTTATTTTAAATGATTTAAATTCAACATGATGGTTAGAGTAGTAATAGTAAATGAGCTGTTTCTAAGAGACCCCTTACCCCGACAAAACGTATTTTGTCAGAAATATTCTAGAAAGCCTTATCATGTGCAAGTCATTATTTTGAGCTGATAAAATGTCAACATAGAAGCGTTTTGGAGGGGGAAGGGGGTCTCTGAGATAGAAACCTCATTTACTATTACTACTACTGAGGGTTAGAATTGTAATAGAGTCATGGAGATGAATATAAAATGAGAATTTATTAATTTCTAATTCCTAGTACTGCTTTTGTTTTCAAATCAGTCTGCAGATGTATTAATGCTGTGTTTAGATTTGATTTGAGAGAAATCATTTGTTTGGATTATTCACTGGAATTATAAAGCACTAATTGACTGTAGACTAAAATATTATTTGGGGGTTATGGTGAATTCATTCAAAGGAGTTTTGGAAAATGACATTGTGATACATTGAGGCTGTTGGCACTTGAGCATATTTAAAGATATTAGTACATGAGCATATTCTGGACCTGGCATTCATTTGGAACACTCTGTTCTTTTGGACTTGTGATAGAATTTTTAAGACTATTTTGGATTTAATTCATAATACTGTAAGTTCCTCTTCAATTTTCCTTTTATATCTTGGAGAATTAAATTATTTGTTACAGAACTTGTTGGGTTTGTTTGTTTCTGTTATTTAGCTTAATACCTTAGAGTCATAATAATAAAAATATGTCCTGGTGAATAAGCAGGGTCTATTCAAGGATATATGGTGTGTCCTGGTGAATAAGCAGAATCTCTTTTAGGATCTATGATATGTCCTGGCAAATAAGCAAGGTCTATTCTAGGATATATGATGTGTCCTGGTGAATAAGCAGGGTGTATTCTAGGACATATGATATGTCCTGGTGAATAAGCAGGGTCTATTTTAGGACATATGACATGTCCTGGTGAATTAGCAGTTTTATTATCACACACTGGTAAGCAATCTGGAAGGATAAATAATGTACATGGCTGGAAAAACAACCTTCAGTAGTTGTAGGCGTGATTTGAAGGAATGAAAAAGAAATTACAAATTTATCACATTTGTTAAACTTTATTTACATAACTATAACAGATAAAAATGTACAAAAATAGTCAGTAAATTCATTCATTACAAATATAGATGGTAAAAACATATAATGTAAAATATAATGAAGCTTAAAGGACCCAAAATATATACCTTTATTTCAGTTCTGGTGTAACTATAAATACAAGTTTCTTTAAGGGACTGACACTCTACTGGCCAAAAAGAATTTCCAGGCATCCAATATAAGACTATTTGTTTCTTGTAACTGCTGAGTGTTAAAACTATTTGGGAGTCACACTGGATCTAAGATCGGCACCATTTTCGTTTAGGACCAGCTAGACAATATAAGAATCTTTTAGTGAAAACCCCGTATTGATATGACCATCCATTTAGGAGGATTAGTAACAGTAAGGTTTTCAAGATAGCCATCATGCTGGCCATCCTGGAAAAAAAGATTGGAACCATTTTCATGTAGAGCCAGCTAGACATTGTAAGAAGTCTTTTAGTGGAAACCCCATGTTAATATGACTATCACATTATGTGGATTTGCAATAACAAGATTTCTAGATGGTCATTCTCTTGGTCATACAGAATATAATATTGGAATCACCTAAGACATCTTGGTGTAAACCCTATGTCAATATGACCATCTATTCAGGAGGAGTAGCAGTAACAAGGTTTTCAAGATGACCCAAATGGTGGTCATACTGGATATCTGAGTGACATTGTCTTGTAGGACCAACTACACACCATAAAAATTTTCTGATGAAAACGTTGATGTCAATATGACATTTTCTTTAGGAGCTGCAATAACATGATTTCCAAGATGGTTGCCATGGCAGCTATATTAAATGTCAGATCAATACTATTTCATTTAGGACCAAGTAGATGTAACTACCAATAGTCTTTTGGTGAAAATCACATATGACCATCCATCCAAGAGGAGTAGTGATAACAAGATTTTCAAGATGGTGATCATGGTAGCCATATTGGATATTATATCAACATCATTTCCATTGAAGATCAAAAAGATCATAAGAAGTCTTGTAATAAAAAACCCATCTTGATATGACCATTCATTCAACAGGAGTAATAATAATAAGACTGTTGTGGCCAGACTGGATGTTGGATTGGCACCATTTTCATTTTAGACCAAATAAACATCTTAAGATGAATTTTATTGAAAACTCCAATACCAGTGTGATAAAATGAATGTGTCTGAAAAAGTTTGGCTGCAATTCAGCAGAAGTTTAGTTGGAATAAAAATTACAAATCTGTGCTAACAAACAAAAGGCCATCCAGTAAGCTCTTGTGGTCTCTGACCATCAGTGCTAACAATACCATACAAAACACAAGATGGGTCCCTACAATGTGCCTCAAAAAACCATCATTTTGTTCACTCAGATGCCATTATTGACAGAGTTTAATGCTTTATTTCTTTTGACATATGTACATTTTCCATTTAATTTCTTGAACATATGGACCTTCAGATCATCTCTCTCTCTCTCAAAATTTCCAAAACCTTATGGCTCTAATATCAAATTTAATTCTTGCAGGACCATTTAAATAAACATGAACCATAATCACAAAAAAGACATTACACACAGTTAAATGGAATGATAAAAACTTGAGCTAGTTTTATATATAAATGTCAAGCAATGCAAAAATTGTATACATTTCAAGGTTGTGTGAGTGAATTAACAAACTTTCTTGAAAAACATTGTTTTGTTCTTGTCAGTAATACAAGACCAATGCTTTGATTTGGTGACATTTTACTATATTTACAATAATTGATGATGGATTACAGTTACAACAGGATTTTTGGAACATGGAGAAACTAGATTAGATTGTACTTGTTGATGACAATAATTCAATGTTCATACAAATTGTGAATTGCCAAAGTGGTAATTACAACATCTATCATAAGCATATCATTTTCAATCAAACTTAAATTTTTCTTTGAATGTTTTTCCAGTAAAAAAAGATTAGATGACAGTAAACATTTCATGAAAACTCTATTAAAGAAAGTGAACTTGCAACAATTGAACTTGCATTTTACTTAGTAACAACTAAAATACCAATTATCCACATAAATTATGAGACTCTTTTTATTTCTGCAGAAAATCATTCATTCAGATATATCATTTTAATCAAATGGAGATTTTTAATTTTATACATTCTGGATTCTGGGGACATTGTGGTGGCTGCTCCAGTGGACTAACTGGTTAGAGTGTTTGCCTCAGATGGGTGAGGTCATGGGTTCAAACCCCAGCCAAGTGAACAAAGACTTCTAAAAATGATACGAGCAGCTGTCTCGTTTGGTGCTTAGCATTAATAGTTAGTGTTTGGACTGGCCAGCCTGGTGTCAGGATAATGTGACTGGGTGGGATATGATGCTATGTCTGTGGCATGACGCCCCAGTTCTAGACATAACTATAAACTGCCACACTGCAGATATCATAGTGATATGACTAAAATTGTTAAAGCTATGTTAAAAAAATCTAAATCACACACACACACACACACACACACACACACACACACAAATCACACACAGACATTGTGGGAGTCCATATAAGCAAACAATTTGGAAAATCAGCGTTCTACTATACATAACCATTAGTGAACTTAGCTGTCTCTACAGTCTGACATGCTTAAACCTACAGCTATTTGGATTTATGCAAACAAGCAAACAGCTTGAAACTGATTCAACAGTCAAATGGAATTTCAAATACAGCTGAAATTTTCATTTACAATGACTGACTGAAGGCTGGCCATGGATTGGTGAAACTTGCCAATTCATTAATTAAAGTTGATGACACTGTATTTTTCTATATAAGAATAATGATGAATCATCCAATGAATCAATGAATAGTCAACTAAATGTTGTTAAAGGATAATACATTCAATGTGACAAAACTATTTAATTAAATATGCATAAAATTCTTATTTACTGAGTTTGCTTAGTACTTTTGTAAGGGATAATTTTCTCAAGTACATTTTTACAATCAATGAGTTTCTCAATCTAAAAGCTGTTGCCATATTTGTTTTTGTAAAGGATAATTTTTCTATTACTTTTCTGCAATAAATGAATTTCTCATTATACCATATTGACATATTTGTAAGTTCTTTACCTGTGAAAACAAATTGTCCATATGTTTAATGTTTAGTCCATTTCAGAATGTGACAACATAGTCATTAGAAATTGACTTGAAAGTTTTAATTGATGTTAGAAAGCTTGATTTAATTAGGATATAATCAGATTTCATAAATATGAAAAGTACATGCCTTACCAGTACCGCATATACTCACCTATAAGTCAACTCCAACTGCAAACTGCACAGGCTCAGATCTGTTTTCTGCACAATGTGCTGGCAGATCTGGGTCTATGCAATTTGTTAGGAGTAATCACTAGAATAAAAAAGAGGGACACTGATCTGCAGGTGCATTATGCTAAGACAGATCATGATCTTTGCTGTATGTAGTTTGAATTGACTTATAAGGAAGTAAGATTGGTTATCTCCTAGTGTCTTGATACAACATTTGATTCACACAATAGATCATTTGGAGTTATGTCTTGCCAAAGCAAAATGTAATGGGCTGCACAAATCTTATAAACTAGTTCCACATATATCTCTATCATCTTAATTCATCTTCATTATTTATTGCATAATTCAACATGCTTGTTCTGTGATTCTTTATGTATGCATATGATACTACTGATTTGGACAAATATCTGAACTGAACAATCCTATTGAATATGTTTTTTTGTTCATGTTCCAAAATTCCTGTATGTACAATATGGACTTGCATGTAGGTTCAATCCCTCTTGCAAAGACCCAGGTATGCCATTGTATAACATGTTTGCATATATGGGTCTATGCAATTTATTAGGCCTAATTAGTAGAACCAACAACACAGATCATGATCTCTTGGTGTAGATTGGGGTCTATGTTATTTGCAGTTGGAAGACACTTATATGCAATTATATATATATATATATATATATATATATATATATATATATATATATATATATGATTTATGTACATTTATCATAATCAGGTATGAATAAGAACCATGCACAGTTTGCTGGAACTCAGAGGATGTGTAACTATGTAGTATTAGGGCCTAACAACACATCAGTACAATAGTGACTATGAGGTGCTGACTGAAGGTCAAGTTTTAAAGCTGTAAATATAAAGAACTGCAGAAAAAAGATAAATATAACCATGAAGTATTAAAAGAGAAAATAGGTGAGGTTAAAATTGTGTAAAAGACATAAAAGTGATACAAGATAAAGTATAAAAAAAGGTCAACATTTTTAAACATGCCTTCAAGGAAAGCTCCAAAATTGTTTATTGCAGTACATTATCATTAGAGTTCCTTAACTGAGCTGGGCCCCGAGTGGCCGAGTGGTCTAAAGCGCTCTTCGTTACTGATCACTGCCATCTCACCTCTGTCTGCGTGGGTTCGAGTCTCGGATTCGGCGAATGTGGATATGTGAGAAAGCTTGCCAGTAGTTCTCATGGGTCAGTGGTTCTTTCCGGGGATTTCCCGGTTTCTTCCTCCACCATTAATACTGGCCACCATGTATAGCCTATCGTGTGCTGAAAAATGGCATTAAGCCCTACAACAACAACAACTGAGTTCACAAAAAAAATTGTCTCACAGGATAGAAGTCAACACATCTGATAAAGAAGGTTTGTCAGTTGCATTCTGGTTGAGGTTCATCATTGTTGAAGCATGCATGAGTTAAGTGTGTGTATCCTAAATCCAATTAGCACAATACCACAGTACATATTTGACTGGTTCAATATGAGGAATGCCACTCTTCAGTGATGACCTCTATGTTACAAAACATCTTTGTGAAGATTTCGTTTCACATATTTTTTTGACAAGTACTTAACACTGAATATACTGATTTATATAATATTTGAAGTCAGTATAGGGAATCTTCTTTTTCAAAATGGTCTAATGTAGGGGACCAATTTCTGCTTTACATGCCCTCTCATTACTCTTAATACCAATGTGACATGGCTGCCAACACTACATAATACTTTTTCCATAATGTATCAGCAAATATTATTTCCATAAGATCTGGGCTTTGTTGTAAAAGCCAAGGTTTTGTGAGATATTCAATGTGGAAGGGGAAGCTGACAAGATGAAATTTGATGTTTGAGAGGTTTTAATATAGTTAAAAGATTTTAGTATGGTTGTAATTTCTGTTGTGAAATTGGAGTATTTATCAGGTAACTGGCTCCACAGGGTGCCATGGTGTGTTGCAATGGCAGATCCAAACTTACCTCCATTATACAAACTGCCTCTGTACACCATTTTTATGGTGATTTTGGAACAAGCAATTTTATAGTATTTGTAACATTGATATTTACTGCTTCAAGGTGAGGTTGAATTCGGAATGAAATTTTGGTGTCTCAGCATACAAAGTCTGATATTTATGCCTAGTGACTATATCACATACAGATTTGATGGATTCAAAGATAGTTTGGTAGTTACTATAATACTGTTGAACCGTGTGAGATAATTTTATTCATGTGAGATAATTTGATTATTCATTTCCCTCAACAATAAGGCTTTTTGATGGAAAAGTTCTGAATGCATTCAAAAGGACAAGTTTAAGTCCTTGGATTCAAACCCTTAATTTGTGCTTGTATAAATGTATGCACACTGTAAACCATGTATCCAGCGGTTCAAAATCTGTATAAAAAACAACCATCCTGTCAGAAAAGTACTGAAAAGCTACCCACAATGAACTCCTACTCACCCAGCTGTAACAGAAATACATGTATAAAAGTTGATGAAGTTGATCATCTAAATATGAACTTAATTCTGTCAGCCTTCTGATACTAATTATTAGTACATGTAATTGCAAACTGAAACCAGTCCATGCTCCTTCTGGTAAGTATTGCAAACTGAAACCAGTCTGCTCTCCTTCTGATAAGCATTTATTAGTACTGAAGCACTTGTATCAGCCTTATGAGATTATATGTCAAGAAAAGCTACTGGTAGAATATAAGGATTTTCAATAAACAATGTCATCACTATTCGTAACAGAACATCCTTTGCATTTATGATTATCCCTGAAAATTCACTCAACTGCTCAAAAATTTCACTTGATATCAGATCCCCAAGGTGATCTCATCTGATTCACTTAGACCTATTGAGTTTTGGTCTGTTGACCCTAACTACCATCTTGAACTGAATTTATAAGTAGGTTATAATAATACTTTGCTGACTGAAAGAATCTGGAATCATTGGTTCTGGTACGTTTGATGGAGTGGAGGGTGGAGGTGTATGGGTCATTTTAAGCCTATTCTTGGCAGATGCATTTTGGACACCATCCATCTTCTGGCTCTGCAGTCTATTGAAGGCTGGAAGATCATCCAAACTAGTCAGTGAATTGCAATTTAAATCTTGCTCTACAAATGGGTAAAAATTTTTAGTGGTTACATTTGATTTCTCCATGTTATTATTAGTTCTTGGAATTCTTATCACCTTTTTATATGTGTCCTGAAAATCTTTGGGACCATCCTGCCCTGTAAATAGTATTATTTCCTTTTCAGAACCAGAACTAGTACTACTCTGGTCTTCATTTTCAAAATTTGGTACAGATACAACTTGATTAGAAATACCTTCATCTCCTTTGGAAACTTGTCTGTCTTTTCGTAGGTTAGATGGACTTTCTACACTAGTTTTTGACTCCTGAGAATGATGATCTTTCTTTGGAGAAAATGACTGCAATTTTTTGACATCAGACACAGCTGGATCATACTTGACTGTGGCTTCTGTTTGTTTTAATCTGTTTACATCTGACAATGGAAATGATTTCTGATATGTGGATTTATGTGAAATAATTTCTATCCTGGAATCTATATCACTAATGGATAGGTCAATTTCATCAACCTCTTTATCTCTCATGAATTTATCTTGTTCAGGACTAGACTGATAACCTCCACTGTTCAGTATAGCATCAAGGTCTCTGATATCAGAATGGCTTGATCTGGTGTTAATCCTGTCTGTTTTTGCTGGCACAGCTGTAGTTGGACACGAGTCAGTCAAAGTGGTCCTCTTTCCAGAATGTGGATTTTTTGGAGGTTGAGGCACAGACCCTCCAATATGCTGAAGTTGCTCAAGCCTTGAAATATTCATTAGTACCTCAATGCTATGGGAGGGAAATGATTTAGTATGTAAGGCCTCCTTGACAGAAGAAAATGAGGGATCAGATTGAGTAGAATCCAAACTTTCACTGCTGGCACCATGACTCTTTGATCTTGTAAGTTGCATTTGATAAAACAGAACAGCATCTCGATCAACATCAATAGGATGCTTTAGTTCTTTTGTAAATTCCACTGATACCTGAGAAGCATGGTTGGCATTATCTCCATACATGTATGGCCCCATGTGACATGGAGGGGGTGGTGGTGGATGTTTCTTTGGAGACACAGACAGTGGTGAAGGAACTGTCACAACTCTGTTCTTTATATGACCAGGTATGGCCACAGTTGACCAGTTGTCACAATTTTGTCCATCTGAACCAACATCTGCATCTACATCCTCCTCCTCCTTCCCAATTTGCATCACATGCTTCATTTCCTTGTCTTTCACTTCTTCTGCGAGGCGCTTTTGTAACACTTCCTCCCATATATCAACAACAGTCTTGCCCTTGATCGTTTTTTGCAAATGAGCTTTAGGACTTACTGCATCTTTACTGTCAATAATATCTGCAGGTCCATTAACATCAGTTTTATTAAAAACATAACTTAACTGACCTCTTTTCTTCCCATCTCTCAACTTTACAATCTCCATGGGGACTGACTCAAAGGAGTCTTCTTCCTCCACTTGTTTCTTTATTTCTTCCCTTACAGCATCTCTCCTCTTTAATGCAGCTAGCACCTGCTGTTCTTCTTGATACTGCATCTGTATCAAGGTCTTTATCCGATTCCTCTCTGTGGGATAAAATAACAGCTGAACCACAAGAATTGCAATATTTTCCTGAGATTTATAACCCTGAGCTAAATCCTGTAATTTTTTAGCAGCAAGAGCCGGATCTGGAATATCTACAATTTCATTTACAGCTTCCTGGTAGGAAATGAAATTCCAGAACCCCTGACTGGCTACAATGATCAGCTGATCTTCAGGCTGGAGCACAGTACTGCTTGTATATGGATCTGGTATGACATGGGGAAACAAATAGCTGTTGCCAAGGAGACGGGAATTATGGGTCACTCCATTGATCTTGTTATCCTAAAAAAAAGCAAAAAAATGTGTTTGAAATATATCAATTTTGAATAAAACTACAGTGCATTCCTTCTTCTGTCTCAGAATTAAAGTTAAAATTTATTTGGCAAAATTTTGGCAAATTTTTTTTTACATGAATGATGATCAAAACTGAAGATTTTACAGAAAGTACTGAACTTCTCAAACCAACTATTCATAGAAACATGGTATCTCATCTGCTTCCATGTGTTGATGTATCAATATTGTTAGCAACAATGACAACATTGCTGCTGCCAGAAATGTGATGCCTATTATCAGTAATACAAGAATTGAAGGGGGAGGGGAACCCTTAAAAAAACAAAAATGGGAAATATCAGCATAAACTGACAACAACTCCACTAATGACACTGTTGCCATGGTAACCAACAGCTACTGCCATGGATACAGTTACCTCAGTAATGATTCCATCCGATTTGCATATCCTCTTACACTCTTCTTTGTTGGCTTGTATTGTGAAAAGACGAGACAGGCAAACTGCTTCACCTCTACGACACAGAACCACTTCTACATCTCCCACATTAGCCACATTTAGGACATAATGGTTGCTGTTTTCATCCTGCTTTACAATGTGGCAAACGGCTGCTGTGGCCCCTAATTTCTGACCTGCTGCCTTCAGACACCTGTAACAATGTTCAGTACACCCTAAGAACAATTCATAACTTGATTAACAAGATGAATACGAACTGTAGGCCAATGCCAAAACCAAGCTTTTACAGTGATTTATTTGCCCCCTCCACAAGACTAAATACACCACTCCCTCAATAACTCGTGCCCTGATAACTTGCAAACGCACTTATAACGCGAGGTCAGGCAAGGATCCCATCTTTTATTTTACCAGAAAATAGCAAAAATAACTGATCCCTATTCCTAAACTTGAAGAAAATCGCTATCAAAAATGATAACTGAAACATTTTTATATTGCTTGTTTTATGATTGAAAACGGTAGATAGCACCTGGAAATTTTAATTAACATTTTGAAATTATCAACTTTTAATAAGAAGTTATAGAACTGGTTACATTCATTGTACAAGGAAACTGTGATCAATGAAAATGTCACTTATGCCACGTGTAGGCAGTACATTAATATTTAAATACCAATTAAATAATTTGTATTAAGTGAAATTTGTGTTTTAATTCTATCTTTTAGTTCCTCTTAAGTGTAATCATCATAAATGCAATGTGTATTTAAACGTAAAATGTGTCAATCTACCATAACAGCTATGTCTGCAAGCTTTTCTCTGAGAACCTAATAAAGTGCTGACAGTGTTTTGATAACTGACTTGCGGAAGTATTTGCTGTATTGTTGCACTGAATTAAAAGCTGGCCTTCATTGTATTATCATGTTAATTGTGTCTTTTTAATCAAATAAAGGAGGTGGAATGAAAAGAAAAGTTAAAAGGCATGCAAATCCTACATACTTAAAAGCTAGCAGCCTCGGTCATATGTCGGGTGAACTCACTTCATTTGATCAATCGAACACTGTTATAAATGTTATTGTGTATGTAATATAAACTACCTTAAATTAACAGACTCATTTAAAACTGTATTGAAAGAGAGTAATGCAACCATGTGAGGTGAATACTTCATAAAATAAAGAGCTTGGTTTCACAGATACGGACTATTGTGGGCAAGTGAGTTTCAGAGAATTTCTGAACTGGCATTTAGAGATATCCCCAAGATGATAAGAAGTTTCACTATTACTTCCAGTGAAATCACAACATCAATATTGTACTAATTGAACAATACAAAAATTGAGTTTTGACGTAGGCGATTGTCTTACAAAATAAATGTTGCTAGGTTTTAAAATAAGGGAATCTTGTTTGGTGGTGTATCAACAATTAGTCTAATTCTCTGCTACTTTGACTCCTGACTTGGCCATACACTTATTAAATACTACTCCGGGAACGAGACTAATCAGAAAACAAAAGTGGTGACGTTAAGACAGATTTTTTTCGCATACATTTGATAGTTGTTGAGTTGGAATGATCTTTCACATGGACATTTTGAAAATAAATGTTATTTATACAGAATAACAAACAACTTCATTAGAAAAAGTGTATTATTAACAGTTATTATCTATGTGATTGTAAAACAATGATTCAGTCATTAAACAGCACAGTTACTTAACCTCAACCCTGCGGTTTTCTCAATGTCTATCTAAACGGATTTTTTGGAGGTCCCTCGGTAACTCGCGCCCTCGCTTATAGTGTGGTCTATGTTTGTGGACCCCATTGTGCGCAAGTTATCAAGGGAGCATTGTACAACATGTCACATTTTGCCATACACCAAGTGTATGAATAACACTCGACATCATTTATAAAGAAAGCATTCAAATAATAATCTGTGTTTATAAACGACAATATTGTTTTACAAAATCTGTTAATCTATCCAATGAGAGTTTTATACATGTAAACACTATACAAACTGTAGCATGAATACCGTAGATCAATTGTCCTGCCTGCAAATATTGCTCTAATGTAACCCACCTTCCTACCCTGTACCCCCATTTATGTCTTTCAGAATCTTTCACACAAAATCATATTGCTTACAATGCCGCTTTTGTCACTGGTGGAAAACTGATTTCTATGTACAACAATGTCTTACATAATACAGACTTTCACAGCCATCATGACACTACAACTGCAGATTTTTACACAGCTTTCATTTTTCTCAGGTAAATCATAACAAAAATGTTGGTCTTTGAACAAGTAATAATTGGTCATCTGAATCTGAGGATGACTTAATTTTTTTTCTGTTCTTATCACACTGCATTCCTGTTGTCAAAATTGTAGGCTAACCAGGAAATAAAACACTTGAATATCAACCTGTTTATGAATTTACATTTGTGATATTAAAATGTACATATGTAATGTTAAAATACATGTGAAGTTAAATATGTTATGACACAAGGAAAAACAAACTTGCTCAGCTTTATTGTCCAAAATACGTTAAGTATTTTTAACAATTGTGGATTATGGTAGACTTTTTGAGGTGAGAAACTGTAGGGTTTTTTTTATTGAAGTCTTGCAGTAGATTTGGGATTCTGCCCTCCCACCCAAATACCTGTGTGATGCAAGCATGGCATATTTTAGGTAGTCCTTTGAAGATGGGGAATTTTGTTGTTCTTCTGTCAGAATGGACTGAAACTTTTTGGACAATAATTTTGACACTTCATCGGTCCTTCCACCATCAATAACAGCAAACAGTCCTTCCTTGCCATTGTTGAATCCTGGTTTATTTATCACCATCACTGAGATCCTGCATGTGGAAAAAAGAAGTTTACAGCAATTTATCTGCATGAAAACTACAGACTTCTATACCTGATATAAAGTTCATCTTGGAGTAAAATGAATTACTTTTTAATTTCACATTAAAAATGAATTACTTTTTATTTTACGTTACTTTCAATACTGGTTTGTAATTGTGATTTAAATTCAAAGGTGAACACTGCAAAACACAAATTTGGGATACTAGACTAAGTCATAATCATTTAGCTGTTAATCATGCCTTTTAGAAAGTGTCAAACTGCTTAGTGACCAAGACTCATTCAGGGTGTATTTGGTTATATGGACTAACTTGAGCTAGTGGACAAATACATTACAACTTAAAATATAAATTCTCCAATCTTCCACTTCATTGTACCACTATTTTGTACTGTATATACACAATGTACGTAGTAGAAGTATGTTCTTATAAAATGTTCTTATGTCCGTATGCAAATGTAGCTTATTATTAATGTTTTTTGGGGCTTTTTCTTTCTAGTATGAAGTTGTATCATAATGTAATTTTTATAGAAAGAACTAAGAGTTGTATGTAACCTTCTTTATTGCATGTGCAACTGTTTACAGTAGTCCCCCTCTTGATTGGCCCCCTGACCAGCGGCCACCTGCTTCTTACGGCCAGAATCTCTTGGCACCAATGAGTTTGTGTTCAAAAGTACCCCTCAAGAATGGCCACTCCTCTAACGCAACCAGCAGCCAGCATATTAGTACAAAAATGTAAAATGTTCCCCTCACATGCGGCCACTTTTTATTTCAAATGGATCCAGAACCAACAATTAATTCACATCATGACGTAAGGTATGTAATCAGATTATCTCTACCGTAGATACATGTCTCCCAATGTCAGGTTTTTGTTACTGAAAGAAGTGTTGACTAAAGTACATGTAACACTAAGATTAATATTACATCATTGTCTATAAAAGCCGATGCTTACAGGAAATGGGCTCAACAATGTTATGATAGTGTTTTGGGCTTCACATATCTGTTGAGTTCTTCTCTTTGATGATTACAACCGGATGTAATTGCCAAGATCATAACAGGGTCAGCATAGGCTAAAAATAGATTTTGCGCACACACACACACACACACACACACACACACACACACACACACACACACACACACACACACACACACACACACACACACACACACACACACAGAAATTAACCTCGAACAAAACAGGGTACCAGACAAAGACCAAAAATCATGTGACAACACATCGCTTCCTTTACGAAGAAGGCATTTCATCCACTCTACAAAAGTTTTGTCTGCATAATTAAATCGCATACAGTTAGCAACATCCAAATAAATCATTACCAAACATTAACATGTCATCACGTAAATGGAGATGTATTACTTCAGAAGAAAATCAGTTATTCTACTCAATGACATCAGGTGGGGTAGGGAGGGGGGGCTTGCTGAACAATTTTATGTAGAAAAGACTCGAATAAAACAATTTTATGTTGAAAAGACTCAAATAAACAACATCATAACTGATAAGGAGGTTATTCAGCAGCAGTGGGAAAATGGAGCAAATGGAAAGAGAATTATGTATGTACCAAGATTTAAATGACGTTTTTGAATGATTTTGCATGACAACAATACCACTTGCATATCATGCTTACATCAAGAATAAGAACTATTAATGTATATTCAGTTGAAATAAGTTTATTATTATAACAAGAAGAACCTTTTAATAATTAATGTTACTTTTTAAATGAAGATATTAAATGAAGATATTAAATGCTTTGAAGTATGTAGCTTTCTTACTATGTGCATTATATATACTTCTCACAAAAATTTAGTCCCCCTCTGGAAAAGGCCACCTGTCTTATAAGGCCACTTTCCCTGTGCAGAAGGGGTGGCCGTATAAGAGTGGGACCACTGTACTTTATATGTAAATAAACATATAATAGTGGGCAACAATGAGGATTTGCTCCATGCCACTAATTGTGTCAGCCTCTTTAAATTAGGTCATGATTATTATTATTATTATTATTATTATTATTATTATAAAGCATGGACTTGGCTCACAGCAGAAACATTTCACTAACAACATTAGAAGAAATGTTTAAATTTAAATTGTTTTGGGTAATTAAAAATATAAAAATATCTTACACATCTGTGGTTCATTTGCTTGCATCAAATATATAATTTACACAGCTTATCTCTGGCACTGTTTTTACAATGGACCCTTAAACTTAACACCCCTCCTGCCACCAAATTGCTGTTGCAACTTAAAGAAAAACTGACACCCCTCCTGCCACCACCACCCATTGCTGTTACTATTAGCTAGAAAACTGATACATATGTTTTGCAGGTGAGACAATGAATTAAAGCATGAAGCGTACATACATTTGAAAATGAAGACTGCATGACATTCTTGAAATCTTTTGACTTACAACTTTCTAACATTCAAAGAATATTTGTTTTTATAATTGCTAAATATAAGAACATTCATTGCTTATTGCTTTCAGAACAGAAATTTTAAAAGCAATACTATTAATATGCACAGCAATAGGCCTAACATTGAGACTGGTCCAAAGCAAAGGCCTAACATTGAGAATGGTCCAAAGCAAAGGCCTAATATCGAGACTGGTCCAAAGCAAAGGCCTAACATTGAGACTGGTCCAAAGCAAAGGCCTAACATTGAGACTGGTCCAAAGCAAAGGCCTAACATTGAGACTGGTCCAAAGCAAAGGCCTAACATTGAGAATGGTCCACAGCAAAGGCCTAACATTGAGACTGGTCCAAAGCAAAGGCCTAATATTGGGTTTGATCCAAAGCTTCTCAAGGGATTGTGCTCCTGTGCATAAGCATCACCTCACCCCCCCCCCCAACACACAAACAAGACATGGAATGTTTTGGTGAGAAAAGGTTTGAAAAGAAAATGTATTGTTTAAAATATTTTAATATATAACCAAAACATGCAAAAATGCATATATATATATATATATATATATATATATATATATATGTATATGTATGTATATATATGACATTCAGAACAGAGAAGGGACTGCTGTGGTGGCCTAGTTGTTAGAGTGTTCGCCTCGGATGCAGGAGGTCATGGGTTTGATCCCCAGCCGAGTCATACCAAAGACTTACAAAAATGGTACTAACAGCTGCCTCACTTGGCGCTCAGCATTAAGAGGTTAGTGTTAGGACTGGTTGGCCTGGTGTCAGGATAATTTGACTGGGTGGGATATCATTCTACATGTCTGCAGCATGATGCCCCACTGCTAGACATCACTATAAACTGCCACACTGCAGACATCATAGTGATATGACTGAAAAATTGTTAAAGCTATGTTAAAAATCCAAATCACACAAACAGAACAGAGAACAAAAATATCTAATGGGCAAAGGAAGTGAAGTAATCTATTAACATGAAACAGAGTAATAGTGTAATGCATTAATTGGACTGGTAGTATAGGATGGATGGTGTAATAGTGTAATTTATCAGTGGGGTTGGTAGTATAAGAAGGACAGTGTGATAGTGTAATTCATCAGTGGGCTAGTAGTGTAGAAAGGACAGTGTAATAGTGTAATTCATCAGTGGGTCTGGTAGTGTAGGAGGGGCAGTGTAAGAGTGTAATGCATCAGTGGAACTAGTAGTGTATGAAGGACATTGTAATAGTATAATATATCAGTCAGTGGGAACTGGTAGGATATTGCAATGGTGTTATTGCATCAGTGGAACTAATAGTGTACAAAGGACAGTGTAATAGTGTAATGCATTAATGGGGATGTTAGTGTAGGAAGGACAGTGTAATAATGTAATATATCAATGGGGACTGGTAGTGTAGGAAGGACAGTGTAATAATGTAATACATCAGTAGAAACTAAGTGTAGGGATGACAGTGTGAGAGTATAAAGCTTCATTAAAGACTGGTAGTATAGGTAAGCAGTGTAATGGTGCAATAAATCAGTGAGGACTGGTAGTGTAAGGAGACATTGCAGCAGTGTAACGTATCAATGAGGACTGGCAGTGTAGGGAGGAATGAAAGTTTATAAAAATTACAATATGAAAAGTAATACATTGTAATTCATAGTATTAACTTGAGAACAAAGTCCTATGAAGATGATTGGTCAGTTATCAAGATATAAAGTACAGCATTTCTGTTAAAAGCTATTCTAGCAGGCGCAAGAACCCCAACAAGGTCATAATTAGATAATGTGACCTACAAGTGAAGTGCAAATAAGTCCCATGATGGCTGCCAATATACAACAAGGGTAAAACAAATGGTGAACAGCTTTTGATTAGGTAAAAGGCAAATATCTAATTTATGATCCATGTATATGAAATAATTGTATTATATAAGAAATGAGTTCCTTTATGGTTTATTTATCAGTGGAAATTATCACCCGCAAAGAAGGCTAGAATTTAATTAAACAATACTGATTTGGTTGACATTCAGCTGTTTTACCTTCTGTCCAAGGGAGGTAACTGCTACTACAAGTGCAGTTTTAGCAACAATCATCTGCAAAGCCAACAACAGTGGTTAAGCAATTCTTATCTTCACCAACAAATTTATGAGGTAATAAATTCATTAGTTAACCAGAATGTTATCAATATTATAAGATTTTTGGAAACTCAGTCTCATTAGCATGCAGTCTCATTAGCATTCATCATAAAAAAAATGCAGTCATTAAGAATGTTTTATTGGAAACAAGTATTTAGTGTAACTACTATACATACTTGATTATGTGTCCAACTGCAAACTGGACAGACCCAGATCTGTTGTTGCATAATGCACTGGCAGATCTGGGTTTGTGCAATTTGTTAGGAGTAATCAGTAGAATAAACAAATAGCAGATCAGGATTTTGCTGCTTGCATTTTGACTTGATTTACATGCAAGTATATATGGTATGTTTGTATTAGCATTCCAAAAATTCATAAATCTGTCTTGCACATTTGTCACAAATTTTAACCTCATGAAAATGCTGTGATTATTTTACAGCTAAAGGTACTGACTTGTTCCTGATGCCTGATGTCTGAGACAATCCACTTTTCCAAGGTTTGTCCAGATCATCAATGACTGCAGTTCGCAGGTCCAGAAGGGACCGATTTTGGCCCTTGATGTCCACTATACAGACCTTCTTCTTGGACCTGGAAATTAAAAACATACAATTGCCATATTTCCCAGCTTTTTATATTTGCTTAATTGTCACCTACTTTTTGGTTAAGAAAAAACAAAAGACACAATATAGAAGTTTGCATGTGTTTGTCCATCCATTAGCCAATATCTGTCACATTAATTTCAGTTTTGTAACTTTTACATCATAGCAGATAAGGTGATGAACTTTATACATGTATGCCTAAGTAACCTTACCAGAGGGTGTGTTGCATACTACAAAAATTGTCCTATCTTTAAGGTCAAGGTTAAAGATGAAAACTGTTAGTTTTTCTATCCATCAATCACAACTTTTTTCTTTTGTGTCACTTTTTACCCATAAGAAATAAACTAATGAAGCTTGATTTGTACACTTATGTGTCATTTTTAGTACTTGTAGTACAATATTTTATCTTCAAGTTCATGGTCAATGATAAATATTTGATTTTTCTTCCATCATTCAGTTTTCTCCATCACTTTTATGTGTATACTCAAAGCATTTGGTGGGGGCATCTCCTTGTAAAACCTGAAATAAATTTCTTTCACATTTACTGATTTACTCAAAACTGTAATCATCTTTATAGCTACTAAACTTCATTTAAATGCAATAAGAGCCATCATGGCACCTACCAATAACCATTCAAGCTTTGCTTTGACATACAATATAATTATTTTCTCAGTGTCAATATACATTATAAACCTCTAAGAAAAGTCATATTAATATATTATTCACATGTTGATTATTGATGCATTGGAACACCTGCCAAGACTGATTTGAGCTTTGCCCCAATGGACAATGTACTCTGTTTCATATTACTGTGTTTATCTGATGATAAACCCATTCAGTGACAATGTACATCATACATATTATTGTGTCTGTCTGATGATAAACCCATTCAGTGACAATGTATATTGTACATATTAGTGTATCTGTCTGATGATAAACCCATTCAGTGACAATGTATATTGTACATATTACTTAGTTTATCTGATGATACACCCATTCACTGACAATGTACATCATACATATTACTGTGTCTGTCTGATGATAAACCCATTTATTGACAATGTATATTGTACATAGTGTATCTGTCTCATGATAAACCCATTCACTGACAATGTATATCGTACATATTACTGTGCTTATCTGATGACAAGCCTATTGTTGATGATAAAGCACACACCCTATATTTTTTAAAAAAAATCTGTATCAAATATTGTATTGATGATGTTGTCTGATAATAAGCCCACCTTCTACATTTTCAGAAATATATTAGAGCTTCCTGGTCTTATAAAGGGAGAAAGTGTATGTAAATGTAAAACTCATTATAACTGCTTAACTGTAGTTACATACTTGATCCCCTTGAGCTCTTTGATGTCCACCTGCATTTCTGGGTTGCCAGAGATGTCTAGGAGGTTGATCTGGGAAGACATCAAGTTTGTGACAGATACATCAAACAGGCGATTGGATCCCACATCAAGCACCTGAAATGTGAATGTCACTGACCTAGTACTTAATGGGTCAGAATTACAATCAGGAGTATGTTATAATCACTTAACATTACTTGCACTGAAACATTTACAACAGAGGTTCCATTGAACATTATATATATATATATATATATATATATATATAAAACATTTACTAGAGAGGTAGCTTGGAATATTGCATCTAATTTGTGAACATTTACTAGATATGTTCCTTGGAAGAATGTATCTATCCTGTAAACATTTACTACAAAAGTTCCACAGAACATTATATCTGAACATTTATTCTTAATTGCCTGTGGGTATTTTAAGATTTGGAAAGCCTTTGCATTTTTCACTGACTGTGCCACATGCATGCCAACCATTTGCATTCTGATCTTCCAGAAAAGTAATGCTGGCAAAGTAGTTGTCAAAACAGATATGATGGTTGAAGCCATGCAGGTTGTTAGTCAGTTTTGTATGTTTGTTGTAAGCAAGGCCATGCTCAGCAATGTTGTTGTTATGCTGTTTGCCTAGATAAACATCAAAGCATGACTGGCAGGCTGTCTGGGCATCAAAGCATGACTGGCAGGCTGTAAACATCAAAGTGTGACTGGCAGGCTGTCTGGGCATCAAAGCATGACTGGCGGTTTGTAAACATCAAAGTGTGACTGGCAGGCTGTCTGGGCATCAAAGCATGACTGGCAGGCTGTAAACATCAAAGTGTGACTGGCAGGCTGTAAACATCAAAGCGTGACTGGCATGCTTTCTGGGCATCACAAGGCATCCTGATTTTTATACATCATTATTGGTTTGCAGGCCTGTACCGGTGAAATGAAATGCATCCAGAGAACTTTATTGTAGTTTCATTGACAGATACTTCTCTGAATGGATTGTAGTAGTCAGGAAATATCTCACTGGCTTGTTTAATGATCATTCAAACTTTGCATAGCCTGGTTTACCTCTTAGGGGCTCATTTTCTATATCAGACATGTGAAAGTACTGGCTCAACTTTTGAAACCTGTTACTTGTAACTACATTCTGAATGCCTACATTGCCTGTAGACCAATACAAAACTGTCTTAGACAAGTAATTGATGCCCATTAAAACACTAATGCTGCAATAGGTTCTGATTTCCTCAGTTGTTGTCTCCACCCCCAGTGTGTCATCTAGAACCTGTTACCTCATATTCCAATATGCATGGTTTTAGTGTGTCTTGAAATATTTGCAAACATGTCAGGTTTGAGTAATAAAGTGGGACAATCATGCAGTGATGTCTTATTCACATCATATTCCTATGGCAGTTTTGACCCTGTTGCATGTTCAAATTTTTTACTGTCATGTCACTGAAATGATGTGACCAAAATGTGACCACCCTTTACCTCTAAATCAACTGGTTCATTGTTCACAGCACCTGAATCATCTGAATTTGGTTAAGTCATTGGTTCCTACAATTCTATCTAGGCCCAGGTCTGTTTCATGGAGTACAGGTGTCCAAATGTGCTTGTATATGAATCAGATGGAGCACAGTGTCCAAATGTGCCTGTATTGAATCAGATGGAGAAGTGTCCACATGTGCCTGTATGTAAATCGGATGGAGCACAGTGTCCAAATTTGCCTGTATGTAAATCAGATGGAGGTACTGAAAAGCACTTCCCCTGGAATGCAACAAAGGCATCCATTAGCACTTGTGCAAGGTAATGGGTTATATAGTGTTCAAATAGATGTTTGACATTGGAAGTGAATACACACATTGATGTCTGGATGGGCCATTGCACATAAGCCCTGTGCAGACTTTAAAATTAGCAAAAATGAGCTAGATAAGTGAATAAACTAATTTTTACAAGAGTTCTAAGAATGCCTACCTTGAGGTTTGTAGACTGCCTAAAATCTGGAAGTTCTTTCAGAAGATTGGCATTTGCTCTCAAGATCTGAAGTTTTGGATGGCGCCCAATACTCCGTGGCAAGTGACGCAGCTTATTGCCAGAAATATTCAGTTCCTGCAAGTTTTCTAATTTTCTAAAATCTCTGAAAATAAATCAAAGGTGAAGAACAGTCATACCTAATTTGATTTGAGCAAAAAATGTTAGTCCCATGAATTTTATTGCACATTTAAAGTAAAAAGTGAGCAACAAAAACAGGAAAAAATAATTTTAAACAAAAAAATTCTTTAAATATAGGTAAACCACAGTGAATATGGTGTTACTTAAGTATACACTGTATTATTTTCTTTTTCTTTCTTTTTCTAAGATGGCATAAGCAAATGTGATGAAGAAACACTGAAAATAAAAGAATTTTTTACAATTGTAAGAAGTTTCTAGGGGTAATGAAGCTTATTACTTCTTCATTTTGACAGAATTATCCATAATTTACAAGGTAAAAGAAAAATATTTAAACTAAATTAAAAAAATCTTTGTATCTAAGCAACTTTTGCCTCAGAATGCTATTTAAAGGGATTTCCCTTACAATGTGGTATGTGTTGTAAGTGAATATGTTGATAACTGTCAATTATTTAAACCATCCAATGTACAATTATGCCCCTTTCTTTGATAAAATAGAAAAAAAGTATTTTAAAAAATAAATCCCAAATCTTTACTTTGGCATTTTAAAATTTTTCTGCAGCTGTAGAAGACACTTTAAAAGACATTTAAAAAATCACACTTCCTTCCATTTGATATATCTCAAAATTGACTAAATCTAGATTCTTTCGGATGGATTTTCACCCATCCATGACCCATAGATGTATGGACATGCCGCAAAGTGTAGAGCATACCTGTCATGTATTTCTGTAATATCATTATGAGCCATGTGGAGCACCTTGAGCCGAGGAAAATTACAAATCAATGGCACAGCATCATCTGTCAGATGATTCGCTGATATATACAACTCTGTGAGCTTGTTCTGGTAGACATTTTGTTGAGGTAGTGAAATTATGACTAGATCATTATGCGTCAAGCACAAATATCGCAGCCTAAAACAAAAGAAAATAAAGAACACTGTGTGTTTGACAAAAGAAACAAATCTCGTTATTATATTGGACAAATATATTCGCCTGTAAATAATGACATATCAGTCTTTATATGTATATTCAACTTACATATACACTAGGCTGTAAATACTGACATATCAGTCTTCACATGTATATTCAACTTACAAATACATTAGGCTGTAAATACTGACATAGTCTTCACATGTATATTCAACTTACAAATCCACTAGGCTGTAAATACTGACATATCAGTCTTCACATGTATATTCAACTTACAAATATACTAGGCTGTAAATACTGACATATCAGTCTTTACATGTATGTTCACTACTCAGCATTACAGAAAGAAAAAGTTGGGACAGATTGAGAGCAAAGAAGAAATTTGGAGGTGTATATATAAATTAGGTATATTACTGTAAAGGCCTCGTGAAGATGAAATAACAGTGTCACAGATATCACATTATATTCATCTGTATATTCAACTATCTCTGTGAATAAAAATAATGATGGTTGTGGTGGTAGTAGTGATTATGATGATGACAATAACATTAATTCTGGCTGAAGATGATGGTAGCAATGATAGTACTGTACAACTCCTAATTTTTTCAGACATACTTTGGCATTTTTGTGAAGAATTCATCAGGAAGTGAAGAGAGCTGGTTGTGTTCCAGACTGATTTCCTCCAGCGTGGCGCTATTGACATACTCTGGGAGTAACTTCAGGCAATTGTGACTTATATGCAGCACTTTCAGTTTCTGGGCATCTGTTAACAGACTGAAATCATAAACATCAGAATGTGTTAGGTATCCATACATTAGAAAAAACTGATTTCATTTCTCCAATCCAATGTAAGAAAGCATTATAACCAAGGTCTTCAACTCCCACTTAATGTTCTTCAAATGCAGAACAATACTTTCCCTAGAGGTCAGGATACATGCACCATCTTGTGTATGCAAAATAGTGCACACAGAGTGCAGTGATCTGGTCCCACAGTGCCTAAACTTCATACTCAAACCATATATATTCATGGCTATGCAAGAATCAGGAACCAAACAAATACAGAGGCCAAAATCTACATAAACACCAGTTATTGGCAAACATATTATGGGAGGTGCAAACGATTGGGATCCAGTGAACATTTTTAATAATGACCAATAAAAATTATAAATTTAAATATCATTTTAGCATTGGTCATTTGTAAATAATTCACACTTCATGAGACTTGAAGAGAACTATGATGAAGAAAACTCAAGCAAATTATAATGCAACTTGCAATCTTGTTGTACAACAGTTTCCAATTTTTTTGTATCTATGTAAGGTAGGATCATTTTGTGTCTGGACTGAAGCATTTTTGCATCATATATGCAATGTTATGCATTAAAGTAATCTGTGATAGTGGTACTAATTTTCCTGGATTTCATGGTAGCTACAAACAAAACATTTCAAGATATGATTAATCTATACATGAAGACAACAAGAACCCCTATCCCATAAGAGGTATCACCATGAATGTAAGTAATAACTTCAATTTTGTCAATTTGTATCAAACCACAAAATTGTTATTTACAAAGAAATTGAATTAACAGTTTATAGAGATTAATTTTACTTCATATAACATTCCTTTCAACACACATTTTAATGTTGTGATAATAGGCCCATGTCTGATGGAAAGTGCATCACCCATTTTTGCAAAATTTGAGAAAACCTTGTCAAATAACAAGAAAACTGCCATTTTTCAATGAGTTTATTTTGTAATAACCCTAAGCTCATCATGGGAGAAAATGTAACATTTGAGACTGCAAGAGAGAATCAGAGCAGAAGGTGTAATGTTTAAGACTGCAAGAGAGAATCATGGGAGAATAAGTACTGTTTGAGACTGCAAGACAGACTCATGGGGGAATAAGTACTGTTTGAGACTATAAGAGAGAATCATGGGAGAATAAGAACAGTATGAGACTGTAAGAGAGAGCCATGGAAGAATACAGTAATTACTGTTTGATACTGCAAGAGAGGATCATGGGAGAAAAGGTACTGTATGAGACTGCAAGAGAGAATCAGTTGAGGAAATTTATTAAATCTGTAAATATTACATTGAGCCCATCACAGACATACAGGTTAAGGTCTATGCATGTAAAACTGATTATCTCCTCTAAAAATTTAAAGACATCTTAAATATGGTCACTTTTAATATATGGTATTATCATCATTAGTTTTAAAATTATTCTGCAATGGAAAATAGCTTTGGTGAGTAAATCTAATATTCTGATATGTGAATTTTATGTACAAGATCTTTCAACTGATCACTTTCACTATTTGATTTAGAGCTCATTCACAAACTTTATATAGATATACACTGAGCAAAGAAAGATTTGCAACGTCACAAATAGCTGTGATGCTACAGTATATCATAATGTGACCCCTAGTACCAGTAAATAATTTTATTACATACTTGTTAAATCTTACTTGGCTGATTTGATGATCAATACAGATGTTCAATCTGTGATTCCATATCACACACTAACATTTCTGTATTGCACACCCTGCCTTCAACTCACTCTTACAGCTTGGAATATTTAATAATAGTCCAGTTATAAAATATTGGGCATGATTTATCACTATACATTTTAAATTAATGTCAAGACACATTTGTAATTTTCAAAAATACCATCATATTGGGTGAAAATGGCTGCTTTTACTGCTAGGGATAATGGACAAATACCACATGCAGTGATCAGGTGTTTGTGTGCATTTCATGGTATGACTACTGAGAAATTAGTGTAAGCTGAGGCTGACAACAATGTTTTGGACAATGTTTGACAGTGAGTTCTCACATGAAGTTGGTGTGCAAAGTGATACCAAAAATGACTAAAAACATTTTCAACATAAAAGTAGATATATTACAGAGAGCAGCAAATGTTTGACTGTGAAGTAAATTTAGAAGAATTAAATCTTGTTTACAATGTTGTTGACACTTTTTCCATTACTGGGACACAAGCAGGGAATTGTATGTTTATTTACATTTTAAATTCTTGCGACTGTTCAAGTAGAAAATATTGTTAAGAAAATGACAATACTGTTTAGAATTTCTTTGTTAAAAAATATCAGAATGTTTATTAAAAATCTAGTCTGCATGTTAGAAAGAGACTGAATCTTTGCTTTGTTAAAAATAGATGCTTAACTTATCATCTTTAAGTTCAAAGCATCAATAATTTCTTGTAATGAAAAACTAAGGAGTTTGAAAGTACTGTAGATTAATGAGCTTCCTGTTTAAATTGAATTTAATTACTGTTATTTGGTGGAATTTGCCATGAAAACTGATTCAAGGTAAAGTGTGTGCATTCAGTAAGAAGTGTGTAAGAAAAAGGGTCACTTACCGGTCTAAAAACTATGTTCTATTTGAAAGTAAGAAAAATCCTCTTGCCTGTGACTACAGTTTAAATCCGTTCATATATCCCATAAAACATTTGTTTTAAAAATTCCAAGCTAAAGAGTAAATCAGCATATCAGCAATGCATACAGACCAATGAAACAACTGCACAATATATATCTAGGCCTACCCGCGGTTATGTACTTGACATGGAGATGTTTCCAAGGGTTGTACAATATATTTCATAAAGTGCTAAATTTCTGATTCATTTTATTTTAAAGTATACATAAAAAAATTGAAACAAATGTGTGAATAAAAAGGGGACATGCAGTAAATACAAAACCGCATAAGTGCTTTTTTCTGAGTCAGGGGAAAGATCTTGATTGATATGGCATAGGAACATATGTCTAATCCTGAGGGCCTCAACATATCAGACTCATTCTTTGAAATTTTGCCTATTAAAATATTTAATTATAATGTAGTCAGTAATCTTGTTTTAAGCATTTAATCTTGGTAAAATAATTTTTTTTAATTTTGTATTTTTGTATTATCTTCTTTTCATGGTTTGTCCTGCAGCTCTTGCAAAGTGTGCTTTCTGCCTCAACACCACTCTGCCTATCAGTTCTAATGAGGAAGCAGTTGAATCCTTAAAAAACAAACTAAATATGTGACTGCAGAAAATTTTTAAAAAAATTAATTCTAATATTACAGAAATCTTCAAAGTCCAGAAAACCAATGATTCCATGGGAAAATGACCCACTTTCCATTCTGAAGCAATGCAAACTTAAGCAACTGTTCATTCAAAAATTTAATGTTCCAAGTGGTATCTCTTACTACTGTTTTTTGAGGAAAATAAATATAATGTCATATAATTGCCATATAATAAATATAATTGTCAATTAGGGGTCCCATTAAAAAATAAACATAATATCTCAAATGGTCAATTAGGGGTCCCATTTAAAAATAAATATAATATTTTGATAGGTCAATTAGAGTCACATTCAAAAGGGATTAAGTTCAAATGTATATCATACACTTTTCTTGCAAACTGATGCTGGTCCATCACACGGAGATCCATGCATTATGAAAAATACCTACTTTGAGGTTTGTAAACTGCCTTAAATCGGCAAGTTCTTTTGAGAGATTAAAAGTTAAACAGTTCTTTAGGTTACACTCTTGTTTTAGAAAAACAACAAAAACACATTAGTTATGTACCGGTCGGGCAGTGCCATCAACTGATTATGACTAGCAGTGAGATTAGTCATAAAGAAACAGTCACTGAGCCAGTTTGGTAACCCCAAAAGCTGGTTACTGAAAAATAAAAATAAAATCAAAATGTTTGAAACTATATTTTCAAAAATGGTTATACCAGATACAGACAAATTTTGTTTCATTTGCTTGATTAAAAAAGAGTTATGATCAATTCAAGGCTTTATGATAATCTCTTAATGATCAGTTCAAGGCTTTATATTAATCTCCTAATGATCAATTCAAGGCTTTATGTTAATTGTGCCATTACCAAAAACTAATTATGGTGCTATATAACATAGACTTTACAAATAACAAAAGTTGAATTCTTTTCATCTAATTGCCTGGCAGGACTGCCAGAATGGCATTATCTCTTAGAAATAATAACCTGAAAAGCTGGTCTGAAATTTGTTTGCAAAAGATACTGAATTTACTGAAATTTGCCTTGAACCTGTGCCTTCTTTTGATAATCAGATACAAGTCACACAGTTCCATAGCAGTTTAAATACATATGATACAACAAAACTTTGGTTTTGTATCTTTTCAGAATTACAATAAAATATATATTTTTAATATCATCATGGAGATGAAAATATTTGTTGAGACTATGCTGAGCTTACTATGACAGATCCAACTCCAGCAACCATTCCGGTTTAGGGTTTACAGAAAAGTTGATAATGTCTGAAAATAAATACAAAGAAGTACTCTTATTAAAATACTATACTATCATTGTGACTATTATTTCAAGTATTTGTACAGTTTATACTACATCCAAACTGTCATTGTGACTAATGTATCAAGTATTTCTACAGTTTATGCTACATTCATACTGTCATTGTGACTTTTATTTCAAGTATTTCTTCAGTTTTTGTTACATTGATACTGTCATTGTGACTATTATTTTGTGCATTTTACAGTTTATAGAAAGAATCTGATCATACAGTCTGCAGAAATATATATTTTCCCTTGCATGCCAATTGATATGCCAGAAATATTCAGACATTCACAAGAAATATATATTTTATCTTGTATGCCTATTGCTATGCCAGAAATATTCAGACTTTCACAAGGGGCAACCTAAATATACTTGACACCAGTCAACATAAGTTTCTTTTTAAAATAACTACACCAAAGAATGATCAATAACAGGACAAGAAATGATGACATAATGCATTAAATTAGAAAGTGCTGACAAATCTGTGGACAGATCAATAAAACCAGAGTTTCTTGCATGTCAAACTAAGACTTCAAATTTGTTACAATATAAATATAAAATTTAAAAAATTGCTTTGCTTTTACCATGTCTTAAAGTTGAAAATCTGATGAAATAATTTTGGGAAAAAATATTTGTATTAACAAGCATTTTACTCATTGATGAATGACTCATATATTACCAAGGGAATCACTTCTGAAATGTTATAGTCAATTTATATATTACCAAGGGAATGATTTCTGAAATGTTATACTCAATTTATATATTACCAAGGGAATGATTTCTGAAATGTTATACTCAATTTGTATATTACCAAGGGAATCACTTCTGAAATGTTATACTCAATTTATATATTACCAAGGGAATCACTTCTGAAATGTTATACTCAATTTATATATTACCAAGGGAATGATTTCTGAAATGTTATACTCAATTTATATATTACCAAGGGAATCACTTCTGAAATGTTATACTCAATTTATATATTACCAAGGGAATCACTTCTGAAATGTTATACTCAATTTATATATTACCAAGGGAATCACTTCTGAAATGTTATACTCAATTTATATATTACCAAGGAAATGACTTCTGAAATGTTATACTCAATTTATATATTACCAAGGAAATGACTTCTGAAATGTTATACTCAATTTATATATTACCAAGGGAATACTCAATTTATATATTACCAAGGGAATCACTTATGAAATGTTATACTCAATTTATATATTACCAAGGGAATCACTTCTGAAATATTATACTCAATTTATATATTACCAAGGGAATCACTTCTGAAATGTTATACTCAATTTATATATTACCAAGGGAATCACTTCTGAAATGTTATACTCAATTTATATTCCTGGTCCTCGCATTTAACCGCTTTACCACAATTACCAAGGGAATGATTTCTGAAATGTTATAGTCAATTTATATATTACCAAGGGAATCACTTCTGAAATGTTATACTCAGTTTATATATTACCAAGGGAATCACTTCTGAAATGTTATACTCAATTTATATATTACCAAGGGAATCACTTCTGAAATGTTATACTCAATTTATATATTACCAAGGGAATGACATCTGAAATGTTATAGTCAATTTATATATTACCAAGGGAATGATTTCTGAAATGTTATAGTCAATTTATATATTACCAAGGGAATGATAGTCAATTTATATATTACCAAGGGAATGACTTCTGAAATGTTATAGTCAATTTATATATTACCAAGGGAATGATTTCTGAAATGTTATAGTCAATTTATATATTACCAAGGGAATGATTTCTGAAATGTTATAGTCAATAATTTATATATTACCAAGGGAATAATTTCTGAAATGTTATAGTCAATCAGTAAGCCTTGTTATTTTCACTGTTTTTCTATAAGTGTTGTAAACAAAACAAATTACTTTTGTCAATTCATACCTCTAAATACCACAACGAAAACTGCAAGTAACCATTTCTCTAAATACTACAATGTAAAGCACAACTTACCATTTCTTTTAGCAAAGATAGACTTTATTGCACTACCATTGACCTGCAATGTATGAATTTGATTTCTCTCACAGTTCAGATATTCCAGGGATCGTAGGGCCCTGATGTCTAAATCAGTGATATGATTGTCACGTACATCTAAGTGGGTCACATGCTCCAGTAAATGAAATTTTGCCATCTCACTTGGCATGAATGACAGTCTGTTCATACGAAGATCAATTTTTTTAATGTGTTTCATTCGGTTCAAGACTTCATGAGGCATTTTGTCCACCATATTGCCTGCCATAATGAAACTATCAACTTGATTCTGGGCATCATGGGTATGTAGTAGTACACTAGGGATTGTGGTAAAGCGGTTAAATGCGAGGACCAGCACCATCAGATTCTTCATTCTATATACTTCCTCTGGGAGTGAGGACAGGTGATTGTTATGGACATGAAGAAGCTGTAAGCTGAAAAAGTTGAAACATAAAAGATCATGTAAAACTTAACAGTTACAGGATATTCTCATATGATATACATGAATCAGGCTGACCATGAATGACCTTAAATAACAGTCTCCAACAAAATTTTATCTTTGCAACATTAACACCCCCAAATCCCCATTCATATTCTTAGTCTATATAGTCTCATTTAATATTCAACCATAAATAATTTAAATCTGAGTGAAGACATTACATCTAGATTTATATTACTGCATTTAAATATTAAAATTTAAAAAATAAAACTTAAAAAGGTAAATCCAACAGAGCAGAACAGAGCAATTTTCAAAATGTAATGAGTCATGATTTAAATCAAGATTTTCACAAAGTTGTTTCTTTCTTCTGAGTATTTTCAAAAATGGCATTCTACATATTATATTTTCAATCAATGGTGGTAGAACACTGAATTTCAATTAAAGTTAAATTCTATAGCCATATCTTGTTATATAATAAAAAATATATTTTTACTTCTCTAGCCCTATGATATCTGGGGGTATTTGCATTATCTTGTTACTGGCCACATTTAACTCCGTCAGCATCTTCATCTTGCATATTGCCATTGGAAACACGTGCAGTTCATTGTCAGCCAGGTTCAGACTCCTCAGGTTGTGAAATCTGAAGAAAGCATAAATTAACAATTGGTCCAAGTGGGACTAATATTGTTCAAGTGGTAGCTAACATATGTCAGGTTGTGAATAAAATTCACGCATATTTAAAAACTCTACAGAGAAAAAATGCTGGAGTACATATTTGCTAATGTTGGTGTCATATTCTTTGTACTTTTTTATTTTTGTCTTTGTTTCTTTTCAAGGCATGTTTAAAACAGTACCTTTCTCAAAATCACACCAGGAATTAAGCATCTAGAATGTTTAAAAAAAGTATTGATGGATGTTGACAGAAAAACAGGACAATGTAAAACAGACAATGGACCAAACACACACAATGGATGATTGATGTAGGACCATACCATACACTCCTTTGCCCTCTGACCAGGTGAGCTAAATTTTAACATTAAAAATGCTTATGGCTTCAAGATGATATTTCAATACTCACACAAACTAAAACCTGTCTATAAAGGACACTTACTAAACCATATTTTGTCTTTTTCTGTGGACAGGTGTCTCAATGCAGAGATTAAATGCATTAGTGAAATTAGAAAAAGTGATTAATAATGGTGCCATTGTATTTTATTGTTTCTTACAGTTATTAGTTGAATGACCATATGTGAATGTTCAAGGAATACATGGCACTAGTGTCACAGAGGAAGGTAACTCTTGTTTTATTAGTTCAAATTTCAGATTATGATATGTGAACTTTCCATGACACTGTTACTATACTCAGTAATTTTATGGTTTTGACAGTTTAACATTTATCTTTTATATTCAAACCTTTTTGAGAACTTTTACACAATCTCAACCTTTTAAGAGCTTTTACATAATTTCAACCCTTTTAGGAGCCTTTACACAATCTCAATCTGTATAAGAGCTTTTATACAATCTCAACTTTCTGTCCTTTGGTCTGACAGGAGTATGTTCAATTTTATTTTATTGATTTTCCTAAAGATTTTAACAATTTTTACAATACTTTTTTTTCTCCCATAACTTCTACTCAGCATATTACAGTCAGGGTTGTGCTGACATGCCTTAAAACACAAAGCATACTATTTTTAGTAATACAACTCACTTGTAAGGACAAAGTCTACAGGGAAGATTGTCTCCCCTTAGGGACATGGTATACATATTCTATCTTCGCTAGCCAAGGTTCTGATAACCTATCTACACCTTGGCAGACCAAACAGCTATATTGGTGCTTTGTCCTAGCAACATCTATTGGATTTCATGTGTTGCCTCCCTTAGTATGTAATGCCAACTAACCAATAGTGTGGTGCATTGTACATCTGTCGAAAACGGTGGTGGCAATTGATCTGAAAAGGATACTTTGCAAGTTTAACATCAAAAGTATGACTATGTACCAGAGGGAAGCCATTACAGGTCTATTTGAGTGAAAGGTATTTGTGCAAACGTGGACCAGCACTGGAAAAGTGCTTATTTATCAGTCCATTCAAGTTGTGTTTTCCCCTTGTCTCGATTACGTAGGAACAGTGTCCAAATCTGAACAACTTAATTTTGATTGGATGTGGTGGCTTGCCTCCACATCCAATGAAATTCACAGACCCGAAACACAGAAATATTTGTTCAATATGCCAAGTTGTAGATAGGGTTATCGGTACCTTGGCTAGCAAAGACGGTGAAAACCATTCTCTTTTAGTTTTTTAAATAATTTGAGCATTTTCAATTAAGATTTCATTGTAGATTATGTGATCTGCTTTTGAGGATAACTTTGCTGCAATAATTAGAAGGTTTAGATGAATGTTCACAGAAAAATTCAATAAATTTATTACATACATACATACATACATACATACATACATACCATAAAGTGCCATATGAGGCAATGTATATTAATTGGCATGATTGTAATGATTTAATGGGAAGAAGAAACTTCCATCACTGACTTCATTGAATTTCTACTCAAAGAGAGAATTTACACTGTCTGATACAGAATAATATAAATAATTAAGGCTGAGGAGGAGGAGAAGGGAAAAAAGAACTTTAATGTCTTTACGTACACATTTTGAAAATATACTGGGAATACATGAGAAAATCATTGTTTTCTTCTCAGAGAATACAATAAATATGTACAGAGAAATTTAGGCTGCAAGAATTTCATTTCAATATTCTATGGGAAATTTTCATGTCCAAATTTTTTCTTCATAGACACTTTGGCATGAAAATACTATTTGCAGAGAAAATTTTTATATGTTTAGTGAAACCAGGGTGTTTTGCATTTTCTGATGACTTACCTGGGAAGGTCATCCAGCCAACCAATGGTATAGATGTCCTCCTCTATTGGCCTTTCTTTCAATACATTGTGACGCAGGTTGAGGTACTCAAGCTCTTCATTGATAAAAACAGTCTCTGGAAGAAACTCCAGGTGACAATTGGACAAATCAGCCTTCGTGGGCAGTTTGGCTGTGGCCTGAAAAAAGGTATATAATATAGATAACTAAACAAAAAATTGACAATAAGCAGACAGATTAAACTGTTTACCATTTAGATATTTCTCATCCACAGATCATTCCTGATGTGGCTAAGGACCACGCACAAAATGGATTTGACATGTCAGTCAAACTTTCATGTTTAATCTAACTGGGCATCTGATATACCTAAAAGTATTTTAAGAGTCATAGGTAATGCAGATGGTGTGACAATCTTATGTTATGACTCTATGGTTTTAAATTAAGCAACTGAAAGAAAGCAAAACCAGCAAGTTTTGCAAAATTTAACAAATAATTTATTTGCCTTGAATACAAAGCAAAAATTTAAAAGGAACTTACAAGATTGTGGATTAAATCCCAAATAATCCTGAATGTTCTATCGTAAGTCCAAAAGTATAGAATAGTCTGAATGAATACCAAATCTTGAATGTTCTGATGTACCATTAGTCTTGAATAGGTTGATCTAACAACAGTCTTGATGTATCACAATGGTATAATCCAGAATGTTTTTGAATGAATTGTCAATAATCTCAAAGTAGTGTTTTAGTCTAAATGTCAATGAGTACTTTGTAATTCCAATAAATAATTTAAATAAATGAATCCTCTCAAATTAAATCTAACACAACTAAAGAGTCTGATCATAGATTCCCAAAGACTGATATTAAGAAAGGAATAAATAATTGCCCACCCAGTCCCTGATGCAGACTGTCACCTGACCTATGACACAACAAAATGCCCAGAATCTGGGCCATTTTCCCCATCAAATTCATAAACAAGTTCACTTCAAGAAAATACCAAACTGGTAAACATAGTCAGGCCTTGAACTGAAATTCATGTAAACATCATAACAAAAATCAGGTAGACAATAGAATTTCCCAAGGAGAAACCAAGATCATGAACTCAAATCCAAGTAAACATGTTTACAAATGATCATTATGCTACAGTATAATCTACAATCATAGACAAAAGTTAGCTATGTAATATGTTGTTTACAAATGACCCTTACAATCTACAATCATGGACAAACATTAAACACACAATATAGATATACATAACACTTGATCAAGGAGACTATTAAATCTTATGCCCCTCCCCCAAATAAAAATTAAAAGATTTGCTCTTTCAATTTGCTTTAACTAAAAAGTAATTATTAGGGCTTGGAGATCTAAAACTTGAAATGGCCATTAAAATTTTAAAGTATGTTGCCTTATGCTAATGTACTTAGTTACTTGAAGCACTGACATGAATAATGAATAATACCTTTTAATTAGTATGAATTTCATGGTTTGCAAAATAGAACATTTTAGTCAGTACTTAAATTCATTCCTTGAGAAAAGAGGCCAAATTATTTGTATGGATGTTTAATTGTTCACAGAATCCTTAAATATGGCATTCTAGCTGCCATGAAACCATACGAATGTGGTACTCCATCAATAAAAGTTAATTCACAACAATGTTTTCATGATTTTGTTTTGATTCTAAGTCTAAGATTTGAACATAACATTACACAAGTCTAGTGAAGCAAAAGTGAACAAACTCAAGTTTCAAAATTTATTGCTTATAAAAATTCCTGGTGTTTTCTCTAGGTTTCCAAGAAAAGGGATCATAATGAGTGCCCCATGGTCAAATCTAATTTAATTTAATTTTCTGGGAGCTCTACCATTTGTTTCATCATTTACTAGGAACATGCTCCTGCAAGAACCATAATTATGAATATTTATATTAAATTCCTTTTAAACACATTAAGTTCATATTAAGTTAGTAATTTTCTGTCATGCCTTTTTACTGTGACATTTTCTCACATTTTTATACAAGATATAGAATGTCTCAGATAAGAATTAAATTAATTTAATGTCTCCACATAACTCCATCATATCTGTTTCTTTCAAACTGCTGTAAGTTGAAAAGGAATGAACTTCTAGCTATCATTTGAGTCACTTCTAAATCGACCTTTCATTTGGGATTATCAGACTCATTTGGAATTATCAGACTCATTTGGGATTATCAGATTCAGATTACCCAGATTGTTTGCTCATGCACATTCCAACCATGTCTCCTATTAAATACTTTGCTATTGTCATAAATTTTTTTAACCTGGTAGTTTATTTTTCATAATAAAATAACTGATTTCTGATTGGTTTGGACAATATACCTTTTACTAAAACAATTTATTAACCAATTAGGGCAGAATTAATTTTTTTCTGTCATGACTACCAACATAATAAAAAACAAGAAACAAGAAGTAATAACTTTAAGTTAAGAAGCAAAATAGAAACTTGAACTGTGTAGGTTGATAACAAGTACAAGAAATGCTATCAGCCACCACCAACACCATCCCCTTTCAAATAACAGTTTATCTCATGGGCAGGGAACAATTTTCCACTGTTGTACTTGTAACCTTCTTTGTAACTTAAGCTGCTTGACTATGCACTTCATTGCAGATATCAATTCTAATTTAGGAAAACAATTTTTGTTTATTTAGGCACCAGATGGTAGATTGTAAGTCCAGTGATATGTATATTAGTTTGTATTGAGTGCTTGACCTTTTTCCTTGATTGAGGATAGAGCTTCAGTGCATACCTGAATTTTTGTCTTGTTTGTCAGTTATAAATGGATATTTACTTGGGTTTCAGTTCAAGATGTAGCCTTTATTATGACCTGAGAAGGTTCTAGAAGCAACTATCTTACAGCTTGAATAATTTTCCATTAAGATGATTTAAAAAAAAAAAAATGTTATTATGACATAGGTCAAGTGGACATGTATAAAAGGTTCAGATGAACAAGATTATTCTTTAATCCTTTAATTTCAGTGTGTAAAAGTATTTACTGTTGTATTCAGGTATAAAATTTGAGAGGAATCATTTATTTAAAGAATTATTCATTGGAATTACAATGTGTTCATTAACTTTTGGATTTAAACATTATTTTGGGATTAATGAGGATTCATTCAAAGATATTCTGGCTTATATTTGTGTGATGCATCAAGACTATTTGTACATCATCACATTGAAGACTTTTGGTGAATCAGCACTTTAAAGATTGGAATTCATTTGGAACACCACTGGAATTCATTCAAAACACTCTATACTTTTGGATTTGTAATACTTGTATCAGCAGGTACCACAAGGTATAACAGAAGAAATCCTGTTATACAGTACATAAATCTAATGCACTGTTTAACATTCAAAGATAATGATGAAGAGGGACTTACAGCAGATCAGTTTAGGCTCTGGATTTAAATTAGAAGGCATTTTATGTTCATGCAAGACCTTCTGAATCAATCTTCATTTCTCTAGAAGATGCACTCGACATTTATTTATCACTCTTTTCATCATCAATACTGACCATGCTAGAATATGACACATTATGCTCACTAAGTCATGTCCAACTGCAAACAACATAGACCCTGATCTGCTATCACTTAATATGCCTATCATGGTCTATGTTGTTTGATCTACTTAATATTCCTAATAAACTACACAGATCTAGATGTGCTTGTGCATTATGCAGTGGCAAATCTGGGTTGTGCAGGTTGCAGTTGGATCCAATTTGTGTGTGAGTATATATAGTAACTGAAAGTCATGACTATATAGATTACCACTATCAAATTTTCATTTAGTAGAATTAGAATCAAAATAATAATGATAAATACTGACACATGTCAGTATACACTATTGGGCCACTGTCCTACTTTACTCATGCAACAACTAGCAACCAGACTAAGGGAGATCAGTGCTACTGACAGTCTCCATAATGAAGTATATTCAAATAAAATAAATAAAATAATAAATAATTCAAACAAATCAATAAAATATACAGCCATTATAAATGGAATGTGTGTATTATTATGTATATTTAATTTAATTATTTGTTTGTTAATTTTACATTTTTTTAATTCCATTACATGTTATTGTACAGTAACTTTATTTACTGGATTTGACATTGTCCAGAATTTAAGTTGAATTCTGTTTGACCTGACTTTTTTTTATTTCACTGATAAACACCTAATAACAGAAACACTGTATCTAGTTTCTGACCTTGATTCAGAACCAGTGACAGTTTTGGTAAACAACTTTGTATTTATTTTTTTTTTATTGTTCTTTCTCAGAGTAAGAATCATTAAGTTAAGTCAAGGCCATACCTGGAGTACATGATATGAAACATGTGTTTATTGTTACAAACTTCTAATTTTTCTAGAAGATTGACCCTCATCTGGGAATCTGTTTTGCATCTTAAACTAGTGTATAACTGTTGTCTTTATAGAGATTGTTCAGTTGGGCTTAAAACACTTGAGATGTCAAGGTACATTATGCTGTGACCAGTTTGAGTTGAAATTTTATTTTATTGAATTTCAAGTGATTCTTTTCCCTGGAAATACATAAGTGCTTCTAAAAAATTCTTGGACAAAGTCATTCACTGGAATTTATACAGAATTCAAAACTGGAATAATATTTTCTGTGATTCAACAAGGAACTGTTGACACAACAGTACTTAGCAGACTACAACAGATGTCATCACCTTCCATTTGGATTTCATCGAGACTCGAACTCAGATTCATTCAGATCTTTTTAATAATAGGACTTTTATTATTTTAATTCTTGGATTATTTTTGGACTTGATTTGTAAAACCATAAGTTCTTTTTTTTTTCATTTTTTGCTTGGTATTCTGGGGAAATAAATTATTTGTTTAATTTTTCAAAGCTTGTTGTCTTCACTCTTTTCTGTTACTTTTTGTAACAGCCTAGACTCATAACAGTATGCAGTAGCTATATGGTGCCAATTATATGGAATGACCTTCCCTTAAGTGTCAGTCTCGCAAGTTGAAATATATGAACCTCATTTCAACAGCAGAAATACCATCAATCAACTTAACAGGTCTAATTAAAAAATCTACAATTCTGTATACCGTTTATACATTTCATCACATAGGCAGCTATGTTCACAAGCACATATGTGTGTCCCTAAATGAACAGTTATGCTCACAAGCACATATTTGTGTCCCTAAATGAACAGTTATGTTCACAAGCACATATTTGTGTCCCTTGATAAAAAGTTATGTTCACAAGCACAAGTTTGTGTCCCTAAATGAAACATTAATATCAAGCATACTTGTCTCTGCTACTACATTTCATGGTTTCATTATGTCAAATGGGTTAAGCTGATTTTATGTCCATTTTAATAACAAACGTAATTCACAACCATTTAATTTCACAAACTGAATCCATCTGCTAACTTAATGAAAACAAAGTATGTTTACAAAATTGTGACTTAAGTCTCATTCACAGGCAACCTATAACAACACATCAACCTTGCATTCGTCTCCCATTTCCAACTGACTGCACATACTAAATGAGGTAGCCATCTCAAATATATCTGTCAGTCATAGCTTCAGACACCTGATTAGATAAGTATACACAGGTGAGACAAGCAGCCCCCATTTTCAACACAGACATTACTGCTTGTAATGGCGTGGGAAATTAATTCCAAACTAAACACTCCACTGACTTCAATATTCTGAATTTACATGTGGAGTTTTTATACAATGGAATTTAATTATTCCGTCAAATTTATAGCAGTGCTGATGTAATGCCCATGAAGAATTTTGTCTATAATGCCAGTATTATTTTAATAATATTTTGCAAGGAAATTTATCCATATATTCTTTTAAACTGAAGGTTCAGCAATAATTACTAGCCAATCCTAAAATGGTATTTAGCTTTTAAGATACTTGATGAGATAACAGGAACAAGAGGATACAGTGGGCCTGAGATTGCTCACCTGGCTGACATCAGCCAAACAGCCAAATGAAAAACCAGTTGGTTGTGAAATTAGTGTTATATAATGGTTTCCATAGAGATTTCTTTTAATTCTGTTGACTGCATATCTTGTAAAAATTAAAGAGTTGCAAAATGTATTTCTTTGCACTCACCCACCTCCAAAATTCTGTCCCTCTAAATAAAGTTGTATAGGCTAAGAACTGACACAGGAGACAATTTTAGTTGCCTATCTGAATTTGTATTTTCATGCTCAGTAAATGCACTGTAGAGTGAGGATCTTAATAGTTTTCAAGTTATGACTGACGAGCTAAATCCACTGCTGGGTTGTTTTTTTATATTTCAATGCATGGAATAGAGGATATATATATATATATATATATATATATATATATGTACTCACTCTTTCTTATATATATATATATATATATATATATATATATAAATGCAATAAACTGATAATGAACAGTGCAAAACTAGTATCTAACTAGCCTAGGCTAGTTAGATACTAGTTTTGCACTGTTCGTTGTCAGTTTATTGCATTTATCTTAATCAATCCCTGACACAAGTGATCCCTTGCTGGATCCAGTGCACTTGAAAGGACTGTTATTTGCCATATGATTTGTATTCTTTATATATATATATATATATATATATATATATATATATATATATATATATATATATATATATATATATATATATAATTAGCAATCTGATATACTTCATATCACTTCAATATCCATCTCTCTTTCTTTCTGCTCCTTCTGTTAAAGCTCTTCTGATATCAAAATCTTTAAAAGATGTTGCCTCTAGCAATCTGTGAGTACAATATTCAATCCCAGATAAGTAACAGATTAAGCTCATAAACAATCAACAGAGTAGTTTGTGAGTTATGACTTGGGGCTAATACTCATTCCCCATGGCCCAGATGATAGGATGTAATCACTCTTGCGTTGAAGTAAACCAGTGAAACTGAAAGGAACTATCAGTCTTAGTTTGGTGGTTTCTACAGGTAAAAAAATTTACTACACATATGCCACCTCTCCTACGTGTCCATTCATTAAGGCAATCACAGTGTCATCTAAGAATAGGGTCTGTTCTCCATATATTTGCAAGTTTTCTGGACAATCAATTATCTAGACAATATCCATAATACATACATGTGCTGGAATGAATTAGAGATCACTGAGATTTTTTAATGGTTGATAAAATGACTTCAAGGACAATCCTAACACAAAATATCTTTAAGCCAACATTATTCAATTTACTCTGAATGACTTTAAAAAAAACTCCCCATTTGTAGAACCACTATCTTCAACAGTATTTACAATGCAAGCAAGTCTCTACCAATTCTTCCTTTACAAAACTAAAAAGCTCCAATTGCCACTACCTTCTTTGTTTTACGCAGCCATTTGTTGTAATCCTTCTCATTTGAAAAGGACAGGTACACTGACCGCTCACCCTGCAATGATGAGGTCAGCTTGAGACAAAAGTCATGTCCTTTTGTTTGGTATTCCTCAACAGTCCCCTTTGCTAACTGCACTATTGTCGGCTTTGTGGTTTTGTTTTTATCTGAAAATTGAAAATAGGATATATATATATATATATATATATATATATATATATATATATATATATATATATATATATATTGGATAGATACAGGGAGTGTGGATTTGTGAAACTTCATTATCCAAACCTTGTTTATCTATATCTGTGTATATATGTATCCAGAAAACAAAAACTTTTCAACTTAGAAATGAGGATACAAAATCTAATTTTCTAAGTCACATGGGATGTTACGAACGTTGTGGACATAAATTAAATTTAATTACTGTATATACTCATTATAAAGTAAAGACTAACTGCAGTAAAATAGAGCATGATTTGCCATCACATAATGTGCCAGCAGATCATGTTCTATTTTGTCTGTTCTTCTGATTATTCATAGCAAACTGCATAGACTCAGATCTGCTGGAACATTAATGAGATGGCAGATCTGGGTCTGTGCAATTTACAGTTTGACTTGTAAGCAAATATATATTATTTAGTAGATGAAACAACAGCATCATCAAAATATCAAAGTCAACTACAACATTTACATGATTATGTAACTGTACAAAGATGGCGCTCAAATTTACCTCTGTAAATGTGCAGACGAGTTCCACTAATTACGCAGAGCCTCTGGACCCACTGATAAATAATTTTCCCCTTCCTTACATAGACCAATGTTGACAGCTGGTTTCTGGAATATGTGCTATCAGATATTGGCTTCCCTGAAACAAAAGATAAACTTTTGAAAAAATTCAAAAGCAATCAAGTTAACTATGTCACAATCCATTTATTTGTTAGAAATAATAGATTCCATTAAATCTGGCTTGTGCCAGATGTTCAAGAGGTTTATAAACATCTACCAGTTTGAGTAACAATCTACCAGTATGAGTAATAATCAATCAGTACAATAATCTTCCTGTATGAATAACTCTACTAGTATGAGTAATAATCTACCAGTACATTTAATAATCTATCAGAACAACTGATAATGTACCAGTACAAGTAAAAATCTAACAGTACAAGTAATAATGCACAAGTAACAATCTTGCAGTATGAGTAATAATCTACAGTACGAGTAATAATATACAAGTATGAGTAATAATCTATAAGTACAAGTAATAATCTACCAGAATGAGTAATAATCTACCAGTACAAGTAATAATCTACCAGAATGAGTAATAATCTACCAGTACAAGTAATAATCTACCAGAATGAGTAATAATCCTCCAGTACAAGTAATAATCTACCAGAATGAGTAATAATCTACCAGAATGAGTAATAATCTACCAGTACAAGTAATAATCTACCAGAATGAGTAATAATCTACCAGTACAAGTAATAATCTACCAGAATGAGTAATAATCTACCAGTATATGTAATAATCTTCCAGTACAAGTAATAATCTACCAGAATGAGTAATAATCTACCAATATGAGTAATAATCTACCAGTACAAGTAATAATCTACCAGTAGGAGTAATAGTCTATCAGTATGAGTACTTTCTAGTGCTAAGGTACTAGCATTTAAACTTAAACTGCATTTAGTTTATATCTATTAACCAACAAGTTGTTCTGACAACTTGTGTTAAGTATTGTCAACAACTCAGATGTTGGCATGGAGTGTGGTCTTTGGGATGAAGATGAGAGATCAGTCACGGGAAAGAACTAACCTTAAATGAGTCCACAAATTTATTTAACACATGCTAAAACTTGGCACAATACCTACAACTATATTTAATGTGCAAGGTCAAACAGTTTTTCATACATGTACTAATAATTATGCTAAAAAAATTCAGTTAAAAAACAAACATATAAAGTCAAGAAAGTATTTGAGTCATATTCGAAAATGCTAAAAATTACTTCAAGTCTAATAGGTCATGTACATGTGTTGTAAGAACATGTCAAATAAACTGGATTCATTTGTCATTGTTAAGTGCTTCATGCATAACTGTGTCAATGAGTTAAAAAAAAAACTCAGGACATCTGGAAGAAAGTACTATACATGTCTGACAAGAGCAAATCAAGATGTCCCTGTTGCACTTGCAGGTGTCACTACACTATAGGACTAGCCAATCAACTCTTAATGCATTAATGTAAGTAACACTACATTATAGGCCTAGTCAATCAATCCTTAATGCACTAATGAAAGTAACACTACACATTAGGACTAGCCAATTAACTCAATGCACTAATGTAAATAGCACTACACTAACTGCCTAGCTAAACAACTCTTAATGCATTAATGTAAGTAACACTACACTATAGGCCTAGCCAATCAATTTTTAATGCACTAATGTAAATAACACTACACTAACTGCCCAGCCAAACTTCTCTTAATGCATTAAGGTAAGTAACACTACACTATATACTACACTATATGCCTAGCCAATCAACTCTTATTGCAGTAATGAAAGTAACACTACACTAACTGCCTGGCCAATGAACTCTTATTGCACTTGCAGGTAATACTACAGTAAGCCAATCAACTCTTATTCTAATCTCTACAAAAATAATTTTTCCCCATGATTTTTCCTAGACAGTTTCTAATCATTGAAGAATGTTAATCACATTCTATAGAAAAAAATAAAATATATAAAGTCTAAATGGTCACTAATGCACTGAAAAGACCAGTCCTTTCAATCAACTCTATAAATAGCAACATAACCATAAATGATGTTTGGACATACTGTGTCCTGGATAGTACATAAGCAAGACTGGAAGTGAAATGAATACAAAAATTTCCTACTTACATATTTATGTCATGTATTAGATCAGAATTTCAACATTTGTTGATGTTAATAAAGCTATAAAATGATATTTTCTGTTTGGGGGGCCAATCTTGGCATTTAATGGCACTCCCCCACCCACTACTTATAAACACTATGAACTTGGTCATTTAAATCAATAAATTACATTTTAGAGGTCTTTAGTAAATTTCTCTTTGAAATCTGACTAATATATGCATGTAGACCTCATTTTCCTATTCTTTCTTCAAACTCAGTGTGACCAGAATGTTTGTTAGTACCTACTAAGGATGGACTGTAAGTAAAATAAAGGGATGGGGTTAAGGAAGACAGCCCTGGTGTATATGAACTTTGAACTAATACACTGAATTTCATTTTAAAAAGGAAGTAATTAATGTAGTGATACCCTATATGTATGCATTAAACCAAACCAGACATTGTGTAATTTTAGAATTCTGTGTGTAGGCACAAGTCTTTCAAATTCTGTGTTGTTTTAAGGAAAAACAGAAAAACAGAAAAATAAATCTCGTTTTATTCTCCAATCATCCTTTTAATGTACAATATATTATGATCACTTGACTCATCATTTGGATCATAACCTGGATGGCCGACTTCATAATCTTAGTATGATATCATTACTAGCATTCACCCAATCAAATATTACTGACTTGCTTGAGTAGATGGTTAACTTGATGTTTATATGTTTAAGCCATCGACACCAATAGTGAACAGGGGCCGCAAGTGGCCGAGTGGTCTAAAGCGCTCTCCATTACGGATCACTGCCATCTCACCTCTGTCTGCGTGGGTTCGAGTCTAGGATTCGGCAAATGTGGATA
>JAECUM010030527.1:0-47067 GCA_016617855.1 Megalonaias nervosa | reverse complement strand
AAAGACCTTATGCCTGGATGCTTTCTGTCAAATTTGCTTAGTAATAGCAGCCATACTTGATGGTAGAATGGAAATATTTGTATGAACTGAAAGACCTTATGCCTGGATGCTTTCTGTCAAATTTGCTTAGTAATAGCAGCCATACTTGATGGTAGAATGGAAATATTTGAATGAACTGAAAGACCTTATGCCTGGATGCTTTCTGTCAAATTTGCTTAGTAATAGCAGCCATACTTGATGGTAGAATGGAAATATTTGTATGAACTGAAAGACCTTATGCCTGGATGCTTTCTGTCAAATTTGCTTAGTAATAGCAGCCATACTTGATGGTAGAATGGAAATATTTGTATGAACTGAAAGACCTTATGCCTGGATGCTTTCTGTCAAATTTGCTTAGTAATAGCAGCCATACTTGATGGTAGAATGGAAATATTTGTATGAACTGAAAGACCTTATGCCTGGATGCTTTCTGTCAAATTTGCTTAAATTCAGTTGAACAGATTTTGCGCAGTCATTTCAATTTGTTTTTATTTTTAATAATTGCAGCCATATTTGATGGCAGTTCTGTATCATTTGCATCAATTTAAAAGCCCTCTCTGCCAGGACCGCTCAGGTGGCTTAAGTGGTTAGAGCATCCACCTCAGATGCGCGAGGTTGCAAGTTTGAAGCCAGGCTGAGTCATAACAAAGACTTTAAAAAATGGTACTTGCAGCTGCCTTGCTTGGCACTCAGCATTAAGAGGTTAGTGTTAGGACTGGTCAGCCTGGTGTCAGGATAATGTGACTGGGTGGGACATGATGCTACATGTCTGTAGTATGATTCCCCAGTGCTAGACATCACTTTAAACTTCCATACTACAGAAATCATAGCGAAATGACTGAAATTTTTTTTAAAGCTATGTTAAAAATCTAATGAACCATACAGAATCAATGTGCGTCTATAGAAATGCAAAAACAGTAAAAGTACTAAAAAGGATATAATCTAAGAACTAAAGCCACTCACTCAAAGACTCTGATTTGTATGATACAAAATGCAAAGTTTTTAGTACTTAATTTCTTCACTATAATGAAGCTAGAATACTTGACCAATTGCCTTTGGACTTCGCTTTGTTGAGTACTAATGGTTAATTTATGTTTTTTAAATAAAAAAACATCAAAAATGGCTTCTGATCTCTTGTTTTCAAATGTGCAAGCAATAATGTGTTTCTTTGTAAGAGCAACTGACTTAGTAAAGGGGTACTCATTAATGATATTGTTCAAGGATTATGTCTGAGTGGTACAGGCCATTTTCCTGCTGTTAATGACCAGCAGTAGATATCCCAAAGACAAGCAATCACAGACATCACTTATTCTTAATTTGTGCCCAATAAAGATAATACATGGTGGCATCAACAGAAAACTGGATGAATCAATAAGGGTAAATTATCATTTATGAAAACAATTGCCAATTTTAAAATAAGAAAAAGGACTTTAAATGGTTAATTTTTTTCAACAAATCTGTCCTCCATTCTAATTAATTTTTTAAATAGATTTTGACCCCTTTACCACACTGAATACTGGACAAAAAAAGTATATTTCACTGGACACAGAATATTTAAAAGTAGTGTAGTTAACATAATATCAAAATATTATTACAGCATGAAAAAAAAAAACAACAAAGTGGCCGTGTCAGCTTTAGAAAGGTAATGCATGATAACACTGATAATAACACAAATAATGACAAGAAGAAGTATGATAAAGAAGAAAGAAAACCTTTCTGTAGTACTAACTGCAATAAAAATATATTTCCTATCTCTCCTCTTCTATGTCTCAATTAAATACTTACCCAAAGTTAAGAAATATTTATGTTATTCATATGAGATTTAATGAAACATACATTTAGCACGAAACATCTTGAGCTTTCATGTCTTTAAATCACACAAAAATGTATTTAATGAAACTGTTTTTAAATGCAAACCCTTCTCGATTAAAATATTACAAAGGAAATATAAGGTTAAGAAACCCCAAAAGATTTAAGATTTGTAAAAATGACAAACAAGGCCTTATATATATATATATATATATATAAATTCATCTATATTTTTTGCTGGTTTTTTTGCACACATAAATCGTCTCATTTTAAACTATTATGTATGAAAATTTAAACAATGCTATCAAAACCAATTTTTGAAGCAAGTTTTCAATAATATTTAACTGATTATAATACTATAGGAGTATGACAACTATCTTTAAAAAATCTAATTCCATGACTTTTCCAAGACCTTTTTACCAATTTCAAGAGCACCTATTATGTAAATTTATGACCTCTAATACTTACCTAACATGTAAATTTAACACAAAAACATATTTTACAGCTGGCTTTGGGCATACTTCATCCTATCGGATAGGTCACTGTCTTTTGAGGGCCAGAGTACAATGATTTTGAAAGGTTGTAAGATCCCTTGATGTAGCCTGACTGAAGTTTTAGGGGAACCCACTCTAACAAATCCATTATCTAAGTTAGGTAGGTTGGTAAAACTTCTGCATTGGCAAATGAAAATGCAACCGGATAATGCAAAATAACCAAATTCCGTGACTTTTCAAAAACTTTCAACGACTTATGAAAATTTCAAAACTTTTCAAGGCCCTTGAAATGATTTTCTGTAATTTACAAACTTTCTCAGGATTTTGACTGCAGGAACCCTGCAACTACCTCAAATCCAGCCATCTTCAGCTGGATTTTACAAATACAAGTACTAATAGTCATGGACTGATGGGCAAGAATGAGCCCCCCTTTGGCAGATGGATCAGCACTTAATCCAATCTATTCTTTAGTTATTAGACTTCCACAATTTAAGATGTATCTGTGGGAGGTAGGGGAAACAAATCCCCCTACCCACCATCCAGCAGAAATCAAGTGGGTGCATCATTATGAAGCTTCAGAAAAACAAATGAAGGAATGGTACATTGCTGATATAACTTATTTGGGATGAAAGATATCCGAAGTAAAAATCTAGAAGAAGTTGTAACTGACCTCTATCCCATGGGTTTGATAATGTCTCTCTGCTAGTGGCTACTGCTCTAACGCCATGAGCCAAAATGCACAAGAAACTCATTTGGTCCAGGATGACAGAACTTGAACGGAAATATTGACCTTTCTTTCGTTGTGGTAGAAATAAACAAACTCAGTTCATTGCAGGTACCACTTGAAAGCTACTAATACAAATGGTCCAACATGGAAAGAGATTTCATAACAATGGATTGTTTCCACATTGAGGAGGAGCCTGTTAGCAATCAAAGCTGAAGCCATCACCAGTGAAACTGATCATGACAAATCTACAAACAGTTTGGATCATCTGACAAGATTTGTATCTCACTTATTCTGCTGCAGCTAGAACATGGAAGCAAGATTCATAAAAAAGGTAAGTCAATGAGGCTAAAGACTTATGTCTGAAAATAGTATGTGAAAATGTAAACTGTATTCTTTCTTTCTATCCATGCTATGTGATCAAATTGTTCAATATAATTAACATTTCACACTTTATTCTAAATTTTCTAGAAAGTCAGATCTATATCTCACATAGGGTGGCCATTCATCCAGTTATATACCTGACAATCCAGTTTTCAGATGGTCTGTCCCCTGATTAATGCAATTATTTTCATGTATGTGTATAAAGGGGTGTCTGGTATTCCCCTAGTTCCACAGTGTCAAACCTAGTCAATTACACCATTTTTTTTGGATTGAATATAATCTGTTCCAAGCCAGACAATTTAACTGCTGTACAGCCAAGTTGAATTCAATGAAATGTTGTGTGCATTAAATGATGAGTAAAATTCCTGTAATCTAGTGTAATTATTCTTGTCAGAGACAGGTTTATGCTTGAACGTGGTCATTATAATAATAATCTCATACAGCTGTTCTCTGAAAGAATTAATGTGTAATGAAGTCAATTCATGTACACGCATATGTAACGCATATCTGTGTATTCCCACTTGAATGTGTCTCACGTTTTACATGGCTGAGTCATTATATCTTTAGGTGTCACATGGAGATATCAAACTAACAGTTTTATGTAACCTGGATAATACAGTCAATGGTGACACTGGTTTCAAGGACAGTATTGGTTTACTGAATGTGAGGAGTCAAATGTTCTGGACCAATGGGTCTATGGGATGAAGAGGTTCTCAAGGGATCCTTCAGCAGGTTGGGAGGAGCAGACTTCATGAGGCAACTTCTTCATCATTTGACTGGAGCTGTGGAATCAAAATTATCTCAAGATCATCAACCTGAATCCAGAAGATAAATGCCATCATACATTCCATTTTAAATCTAAAATTCAGTGATACTATATGTGTGAAAGTGAAGCACAAATCCATCATACTTGATGAAGAACTTTATTCTGACCATACTGACTTGTAAGTCCATATATCTATCATGCTTGTTTTTAATTCTGCACATTGATCATGTCAGTTGATAGACAAATATAATAATCTGTTAAGTTTCATACAATGCTCAGGTCCGTTGACAAACAAGGTCCCTTTTTTTATTATTTCTTTAAATTCTATGTTCTTGATCATAAATTTAGGAACAACATTGTTTTGTTATATTTGTTGAGATTTGCACCCATGAGTACAGTGTAGTATTTGTTCACCATTCATTTGCATTATAAATAAACATCTCATTCATGTAACTGTGTTAAGTGTCTTTGCAAGATCCAATCCCAACCAGCATCATCCTGATACAGTGACAACCATGCTGATGTGGTCTGCTTGATTTTTTTTTGAGCTGGTGAATTCTCTGCTTTCAAAGTTTCTGCCAGCAGAATGTTGTCCATTGAAGTGGTTTCAGCTGTATAACACTGGTGGAGTCCTCATCATTGATGTGTTTTTTTGCTGGCTCATTAGCCCATATTTCTGGCCAAGATGGCTGCCCATAGAGTTTCTGTCCATCATGCGCAAATGTAACATATATGACTAGAATTGCACCATGTACATTTCAGATATATAGCATGGTTATTGTGAGACACAACTCTGCCTATTGTGTTGATACCCGTAAGGACAGAGAGCAAAATGACAGACTATACAGGTAAAAATCAGTCAAGCATCATATAAACTTACCATGAACAGGATACTAATGGCCAGCACAACTGTTTACAATAATTAATTAAACCTTATGGTTTGTAATACTTGACAATTACTAACAGAATTTTTATACTAAGTTGAGTTCAAGTTACTGGAATGAATGTGCTATAGACTGCAATGCAAATAATCAAACTGGCACCAATATGTAAATAGCACGACAAAAAATAGCCCTCTATTGTGTGAAATCATTGTTTTGGTTAGAATTACAATGGAAAGAAATATAGATGGAATATACTTCCCTGTCTGAGAAAAACTCTTCAGAATTGCTCGAAATCTGAAAAAGCTACTAAATGAAAACAGCTCTGCAAAGTCTGCAAAAATAAAAATGCTTCCCACATAAGAGAAATTAGTGACCAAAGTATGGATTGGATTCAGTGCCAATACCTCTATCAACAGGAGATCTGTTTTGTCCAAGTCCCACCTATGTTGGCAAACAACTGTCAGCTTTTTTTTAATTGCTAAATACTAACTTGGAATGGCTGGTTTTGTGAGGTTATGGTCATACCACTAAGGTATTATGGGTGAGCGATGAAATTAAAGAAGAAATAAGAAGTTCTATGTACAAATAATTATGATCCATTTAATTAATCAAGATTGCATGAAAAATTAACAGATGTAAAACTTACATGAATTACAGTCCTGAGATCAAACAAAATCTGTTCGTATGTAAAGCAACCAGTGTTAACAAACTCAACCAATACGATACAAGTTTACCTTATTGATATGCATAGATGTGGTTCATAATCATACCAGGATGTGATTTTGTACCTACATGTACCTATATAGCTAGTCTATCAAAATCTGTTCAGAAATATGGGCTCCAGAATCATAACAAACCCAACTATAGTATTGGAGGCAAGATTATCAACAGTACTAAGAAGCAAAATTTCATTAATAGTAACCAATAAACCAAATAATATCGAAATCTAAATAATAATACAGTGTCCAAAGTATAAATTTCAAATCCTTAATGTGTAAATATCATTTGTTCAAAATCTTGACAAGCCTATTTATGAAATTTGATCAAAATTTGATCAGAAATAGTATTAGTAAGAGCAAATGTTGAAGGATACAAAATATACCATGAATAATCAATGCATGGCCATACCATTAAGCTCAATTGATCCTTGACCAATGTAACCCCAACTGTATCCTCAGCTAAAACATAAATAAATACACTGACACTTGCTTACCATAGGAGTTTTTTACTTCATACAAATGTGACTTCTCAAAGTCTATTGTGGGTAGTAGAGGAAACATATCTGGAACCTCATGGTTCACGGAGTCATCAATTAATGCCTTATCTCCAAAGGGAGGTAACTCAGTTTTACTTGCTGTCATATAATCCTGCAAGCTGTCCATCACTACCATTTTACCTATTTAAAAAAAGGCAAAAAATAAATCTTAGAGAACTATCCCATTTCCAGTGTGAACATAAAAATACCCCACAAAGGAAATGACACTCTACTTGCCAATCAACTTATAATATCTTTTGTCCAATTATTCCTTTTAAAAACCAAATACTGAAACTGGCTCTGATATTCTTAAGAAATCCAACATTTCAATTATGGTAACAAAAATATTTTCTTATATGTTTGAATTAATGTGTTCACAAGAAATCTGCAAGTAGTACAGAATTCTGTTGTGCCCTTTGACCTTCAAGATAGAAGATCAATGAATTTGTCTTGGGCAATGCCATTACAAACATGTTTGGTCCAATTTATGATTAATTTTAGGAAAATAAAAACTACAATCATTCAACGTATCCTCCAGATATATAAACTAACATTCAAATTTGTTTGTGTTCTCATGATCAGAATCCAGTATAGCTACCCTTCCCCCCATCCAAGTCAAAACCTTTGACCTAAATAGCCAATGTTAGAGTGTTGCCTGTCAGCATGTTTATTGGAAACAAATCTAAATACATCTGGTCATAATTCATTTGTTACTGTTTTGAAAACTCAATGAAATACAAAAATACAAGCAATGATCTCCACATCAACAGGACTATTCAACTGATTTCGGTGTTTCCAGCTTCCATTGCATTTCAGCCAACTGAAATGTAGGCCAACAGAACTTGAAAACATGTCTATTTGCTTGTGTGAGAATTTGAATTTATTAGAAAAGAGACATCTGATTAAGTAAATTCTGACCAAAACATTGACTTTAATTTGAGGAAAAGCACCAATATGGGCAGCCAAGTATGTGAGATATTCCTGAAACTCTGACTTATCATTCCAATGTTAAATGACATCTGGAACACTCTACACAGCGTCATTATTTTGAGCAGTAAGACTTGGACCCCAAAAACATACACATCAGGGTTGATTTCTAACACTGATTGACTAAAATACACCAGGAATAACATCATCTGCTTAATATGTCATGAATGTCTGCAATTCTTCTTGTGGTTATATAACTGAAAAGAAAAATTTTGCAAAGAGGTTCTAGTAATGATTGTTTGCAATAAATTCTTTTTGCTGTAAATTAAAAATTGTATGTACTTTCTAATGACAAAAAACTCAAAAAGTACTATCTATAACTATGGGTACATTATCTACCACTGTTTTCCGATCAAAAATAAGAGAAATAATATCCAATCCTATGCATTGGTGTGGAAGGGAAGGGACTTTACTCTGTACAAAATCCCCTGACAGGTAACCATTAAGAGGTTAGTGTTAGGACTGGTCGGCCTGGTGTCAGGATAATGTGACTGGGTGGGACGTATTGCTACATGTCTGCGGCATGATGCCCCAGTGCTAGACATCACTATAAACTGCCACACTGCAGACATCGTAGCAATATGACTGAAAAATTGTTAAAGCTACGTTAAAAATCATAATCACATCACATCACATCCTGATATGATTGGTAAGAAAAACTAATTGCAAAATATCACAGCAATTGCAATCATGTATACTAGACTTTTGACCCTCTCCAAGGCTCCCAGGGCAGGAGGCAAAATATTTTACTCCCTTTCACAGATGATCACCATACAGGTTATACTGAATTACGCTTTATAAATTTCCACCCAGAGGTTCCAGAAGAGACTGAGCTATGGACAGAGGGACTCAAAGGTTGTGTGAAAAGATCACCAGCACCATAGTATGGGAGATAATAAAGTTGTACAAAAACATTACCTTTGTAAAAGTAGTGGGTATATAAGTGTGGATTAGGAATCAAGTGTCTTTCCATTACTGTGCTTGGGACTTGTCCTGATACACTCTGACACAAATGTAACAAGTTACTAAGCAGAATTCTCCTAGAAAAAATAAATAAGAAAAATCACATCAACATATTAATATCTGTAACAAAGTCATGAGAATCAATATGTAAGCAGTGGTCAATAATTTTTGTGTTCAACTCCCTGGGAAACTAAAATTATAGAGTGGATGGTAAACTTTCCAAGCTATTCCATTTAAACATACATGGTACCCAGGGAATGCAGTTTTGTTTTCAATAAAAAAAATTATATGCCAGGGTTCTGATTATCTCAAAGAGTTCATATAAAATTAGAAATTCTAACTTGCATCTATGGTTGACAACTCCATACTGAAACTGCTTTCCCTGGCTCCCAAGTACATTGTACTGGAACAACAATTGGGTAACTGAACCAATTTGTCTTCATGCTAAACCTTTTAATTTCAACATTACAAAGGATGGTCCATTTTCCCTTCCAACATGGAAATAAATCAAAGTCACCTCAAAAATGTTCGAGAATTCAACCCCTGACATATATACTGTGGTTTCATTAATTTTCATGGGTATAAATATCCATGGTTTTGTAATTTTAAAAATGGACATTTTCATTAATACTTAAATTCATGATTCATAGGCATTTTATTTTGTGGATTTGGGTTAACCTATACATATACCTGTCAAGATCAATCACTTAGACTGTATATTTATCTTAGTGCTCAACATCAAAACAGAGATGGCCAAGACAATAACACAAATCCAAGTGGTAACTGAAACATATCTATATGGTTGTTTAATTAAACTAGTGCCTGTAAACTTGCACCATCAGTACATTTTGATAATCATGTGTTATGCGTAGGCTCGTACAAATGTAACAAAAGAAAACAGTGAAGCCAACAAGCTTTGTAAATTTAACAAAAATGATTTATTTCCCTAGAAAACAATGGAAAATATGAAATAGGACTTACGGTTTGTGAATATAATCCAAATATTAATCCAAAAATTGAAAAATATAAGTCCTATTACTAAAAAGTTCTAATTGAATCCAGGTTCGAATCTCGATGACGTTCCAATATGGAGGCGATGATGTCAGATAAGGTCGTTGTACTGATGGCAACAGATCCTCGATTGAATCACAGTTTATAATGTTTCCATTCAGAATTCCAGAATAAATTTCTACTGAATATCTTTCTCCCATAACTTTTTATAAATATAAAGCACTTGTGTAGTTTTCTAGAGAATGAATTATTAAATTCCAAAAAATAAATGAACTTCAGAACAAGCTGGCAACAACAATAAAAACCTCTTGAGCCCTCAAGGTTTAAAATACAACTCAATAGATCTAGTAGAAAATGGCTGTTTTAAGCCTTGATTTTAGATCACATGGTGTCTCATGTGACGGCTACATGATTTACTAATTTGAACTGCGATATAAAAAAAATGACATTTTATCACGTAAGCAAGAATAGCCCTATCTAAGAATCAAATTCTCACACTGGAAATAAAAGAAAAAGAAAGGCTGTATACAATTCAGCTAACACGTGGGCAGAAAATGACCTTGGTAATAACCAATTGTAATCACCCGATGTTTACAAAATCTATGAACCAAAGTGAGCTAAAAATAGTGCTTGAGTCATACTTTTACATTCTAATCAGACTGATATTTTTTTCAAAAATATAAAATCCCGTGAAAATAATCATAACAATAAAATATAATGAAACAAAAATAAAATAAAAAGAATTTAAAACTAACACACAAGCAATTTAATTACATAGTTGTAACTCATGTTATGTGGATAATCACATCACTCTGTATGTTAACAAAACACGTGACCAACTATCTCTTGCTCAATACAGTCAGCAGGCTGTGCCAACCTTTAGATATGTAGTGGAGGAAAGCAGCTTACTTTATATGTCCAAAAGAGTGGTCCAAATTATCCATAGCTTTGAGAAAGCTAGACCAGTGTGAATCTGATATTTTGGGATTATTTACATTCAAGTTTACCAATACAATTAACATCCCCCCCCCCATTCATGCTATATTCATTCCCCAAAGTGGTCGTATAACTCGATATCGCGTAACTCAAAATTTTTTATTATACTCTCTTTAATTTTAAATGAAAATTAATAATTCAATTAACTTTAATACATTTTTTTTTCATCATTATTTTTAAGTCTTCAATAAAAAGAAATTAATTTTAAAAAAATCATATGAAATCACATTAATATGAAATTCATCTAAGTTGAAATCTTGTAAGTCAGCAGATACCTGGAATTGTGTATACCAGGTGACTTGATTGTCATGATGTTTATTCTGTGGTTTTGTGCAATTCAGTGAAGTGTGAGCTTGAATGCTGAGCTGTAATTATGCATATACATAGTGTTTACTTGTTCTTTTGGATCAAAGATGTGTGGATAAAATGAATTTACTGTTAGGAGACATTAAATTTTATGAGGCCTAAAGTTCTTGATTTGACTACAAACATTGGTAAGCAACATACCCTCTTTTATGTCTTGGAATTCCATACTCCCGAGGGAAGTGCCATCTTAGGTTTGTGGTGTCAAATCTCCTTTGCAGCCTGTCCTTTGTAGGATTCCAAAACTTGGAGTGCATAATGGCTCGCTGGACTAGTAGATCCTGTCAGAAAATATATAAACCATTCCCTATTTGTGTATTTTGTACAAGTTACCTCCCTTTCCAGCTAGTGAATAATAATATAAATTGAATTTGGTTCATAAATAGTCATTCCAAGTATGAACACAATCCATAAATGGGTTTAGAAGATATAAGCAAATGAAAAACTGTACAACCAAAGCTTTCCAGATTAACTGTAATGTAATTGTGACCAGAATTTTGCATTATTTGATTTGGAGCAGTAGTAGGCCAAGACAAATTTTATTTAGAGTCAGAACTACATCACATAGTAAGAAAAATTAGCTCACTGTAGCTATTTTACCACATAAAAATGCAGTGGTTGGATAACTTTCTGTAATTTGGGAGACAGTTTTATATGTGCCTTCTTCTGGGAACAGAGGTGTGATTATTTACTCTTATAAGTTAACATTTAAACCAAGCTTGTCATAGGGTGGACTCCATGTTACAGGTATTCTACCACCCCTCTAACCATTGACCAATAGCTTTAATTTTATTTGCTTCAAACCAATGTGCAATCAACAAAAATGAATAAAGATGGCTGATGCTGCAGCTATATTGGCTGTCTGAGTGGAATCATTTTCATTTAGAACTAACCAGACATGATAAGAAGACTTCTGATGAAAACCACACATCAAAATGTCTTTCTGTTCAGAAGAAACAGCAATCAGATTTTTAAGATGGCTCCCATGGTGGCCATATTGGAATTCAGATCAGCACCATTTTCATTAAGAACCAACTAAACATTCACAAAAAATACTTTAGCGAAAAAAACAAGTTTAAATGACCATCCATTCAGGAGGATTAGTGACAAAAAGATTTCAAGTTGGCTGCTCTGGTAGTCATAATGAAGCTTTGAGTGGAATCATTTTCATTTAGGACCAACTAGGCATCAAAAGAAGTCTTTCGGTGAAAACCCAATGTTGATTTTTCTTTCCATTTGGGAGGAGCAGTAACAAGAACATTTTCAGGAAGACTGATATGGCAGCCACAATAGTTGTCTAAGCAGCACAATTTTCATTTTGGGCCAAGTTGATTTTGGGATGAATATGTCACAGAGTGACATGGGTGCATTGCGACACTATAACAGGCGGGCTAATCTCTATTAGTGCTGATGTTCTGTTTTTTGACATATGAGACATTTTATCAATGTAAGTGATCCCATCATTCAACATATAGGCAAGATCAGTTTTGGTGTTGACCTCATGCAATATAAATCTGAAAGGAAAGTCTGATCCTGACAGAATAGGGCTACCTTTCAGTGCCAGGCTCTTAATGCCAGGATGGGTTATGAATAATGTATCCACAAGACCAGTCTCCTTGCATCAGGTGATATAATAAACTGGATTTGCCTGCTGTAGCTGGGGCTCTATGTATAGCTGAAAATGTCTGCCTGATTTTCTTATTCGCTGGTCAGCTGTCAATCTTACAAGTCTTCTCCATAACTTGTATATGTTGATGATAACCCATCATTAATATTAAACTCAGCTGCATTCCCTTTAATTTTTTTTGGCTGTGTGGGCAGAACTGTAGCCCACTGATTCTCCATCCAATGTGTGCATACATGCATTGCCCAAGTGGTATCATGCACATTTCAGGCATGTACCATGATTATTGTCCACCAGTTTCAGGCATTTGCACTGATGGCGCTGTATCTGGCTCACTGCATAAACACATGTAAATATTGGAAGCAAAAATGACTGCTGATCAAGCACTGATTTATAAACTAATGAAGTGGACACTACTAAACTATTAAACTATCAACAAAAAATTACCGGTAGACATAAACAGCAAAAGTGATAGCTTATACAGGTGAAGCCAGTCAGGTGTTGTTTTATAACTAATGAAGGGGATGCTACTGGACTATTACACTATCAAACACTACCTGTAACCAAAGAGGACATAAGCAATATCTTATACAGGTGAAGTTTGTCAAGTACTGTTTTCTAACTAACAAAGTGAATGCTACTGGACTGCAACACTATAAAAATTACATGTAAACACAGTGAGCATAAGTGATATCTTCAAGAGTCATTTCATAACTACTGAAGTGGTAACAGATGCAGAGCTGTGCACCCCCTTATAATGCTTTTCAGTATTTTCAGGGATATTTTTCAGTATTTCATGTCAGCTTTCAGTATTCTTCACAAGTGCACACCAACAGAAACGCACAACATTACCGAAGCATCTTATATCCAAACTGTTAATACAATGACCCATGCTGCAAAAATTATGCAAAATATTTCTTATTTAAAATATTTGAAATAATTAACAGTTGAAAATAATTTATTAATGATCATCAGTGTTGAGCTTAGATGCTGAAGGTTACAGCAAAGCAGTATCAAGTTCAGTGCTACATGTATTCTGGAATGAGGATCACTGACTTGTCTTATTCATTTCATAGTAGGCACTTTTCAACTTCTGTAGATGTTCAACTGAGTGCTGGCATTGGGATTCAAATCGATAAACAGGTTTTGATTTAATAAGCAACAATGCTTCTAGAATGTCGTCTCCCATTGACGACCTCTGCTCTGTTCTGTTCTTACACACTGTGGAAAAGATTCTCTCACAGTGGGCATTACTGTGGGGAATGGTTAATATTCCTTGAATTATAACTGAAAGTTCACTGAGGAACAATGCCCCCTCTTCATCCTTCTTATTGCCAACTGCAGCCCAGGTTTCATCCATTCTTTGTCTGGTGCAGGTGGATAGGTCTGTATATTGATATATAGCAAACTGCTCAACAACAGTGTCAATAGTGCAACCAGGAGGACGTAGTGCTGGAAATCTATGCAGGAAGAAAGTCAGATCACTCAGTTTGGCTGTCTGTTACAAAGAAGTATCTGCTACAACTGCATGTCTCAAAATTGGTTCTTTGAAAGGAAGCTTCTCAATCAGGTAACTGCAAACACTCTTAAAGTACAGCTTTACATCCCCATAGAACTGCTTGATCCGCATGTCCCTGAAACCATTATTGTCAGAGTCGGCAATGAAACTGCAGGCAGCATTACCTATGACTAAGTCATTGTTGTCTTTTAAATTGTATCTGCTATTGAAGTCAACAGCTTCAGGCACACAACTTGACATGGCAGCTGGTTTGACAAAGTGACAAAGTACTTTCGCAATCTAGTTGACCAGCATTTTTCTCAGTACATGTATCTTCGGTTCATCTGACTGGAGAACAACAAGCACATCATCATACATCTTTACAGTATAGACCAGAAACAGAACATACAACTTGTTTGTAGGCAATTTCAGAAACTTCAGGATGTTTTCTACTTTCTTGTGGGCATATGGTTTGTCACTGCTCTTAGCAAACTGTGTTGAAGATGAAACTTTGTCTTGACATCATCAAATTCTGATTTAAGGAATGTTTTCAAAGGTTCCCAATTTTGTAGCAATCTCTCCAGGCAACGACCAATACTTAGCCATCTGGTACAAACATGCTTGAGCATTCTCTTCTGCTCAATGTCAAAAAGATCTTGAACACTAGAGAATTTGTGCTGTCGTTTCTCACTTTTCTGGAAATAATAATATACATCCTGCAAGAACTCAGCCACATCAGGTAAACACTTTGCTTCTTTTTGGGCTGCATTGTGCACAACATGGAGGCAGCATCCTGCCAAGAATACAATGTCATGCTTATTTCTAATGTATTAAATTACACCAATTTTGTTCCCAGTCATAACCGGGGCATTGTCACATCCAAGTGCTAAACAATTACTCCACTATAAGTTGTGTGCATTGATTTCCCCATCCAGGATTTTGAATATGTCTTCTCCTGTGACAGATCCAGTGCAGACAGGAAGGGAAAATAGCTCTGAGTGAACAAGTCCTGTATTTTGGTCCATTGATCTAATTACAATTGGGAACTGTTTGTTCCTATTATCATTACTGCCATCTGTAGAAAGTGTGAAGGCTGCAGTCTGCATCCTCTCAGACATGCTTCTTTCTTGTGCCTTTCCCAGAGTCTTCACAACAGCAGTTGCTATCTTTCTGCCACACTTCATATCTAAAACGTAAATACAGAAATTGTAATTTGTACAATATACAAGTTAGTTCAGTAAAGGTGTTCACACCATAACTATTCAAACAATGGTCCACTGAAACTGATTCTATTTTAGAATTAGTAAGTTTTAGCAAATTCAAATAACTAGCCGAGATTAAATTTAACATGTGCCTGGTACCAACTGTTGTTGTGTGTGGGCTCGTTCAAAAGTAACAAAAGAAAAGAGTGAAGCCAACAAGCTTTGTAAAATTTAACAAAAAAAATTTATTTCCCTAGAAAACACAGTAAAAATATGAAAAAGGACTTACAGTTGTGAATATAATCCAAAAATTAATCCTGGAATCTAAAAATGTAAGTCCTATCACTAAAATGTCCTAAATGAATCCAAGTTCGAATCCCGACGAAGTTCCAAGATGGCGGACGATGATGTCAGATGAACCTATTGTGTGCTATTGTGTCAACAATTCCTCGTTGAATTTTGTGAATCAAGAATAATATTCTGGCTTTAGAATTCTTAAGAATTTCCAACAAATGTCTTTGTCCAAGAATATGATGAAGAAAAGCACTTATGAATGTTTTCCAGAGAATGTAAATTTTTGAATCCCCCAAAATCAGAAGAACTTTAAAATCAACTGGCAACAACACTAAAAACACCTTGAGCTCTTAAAGGTGTTGTTTATGACTGACTAATCTACTAGAAAACGTCCGTTTTAACCTGAGATTTTAGATCACATGGTGGCTCACGTGATGGGGCTACGTGATCACTAATTTGAATAGCACAGTAAAAAAAAATGCTATTTAGCACGTAGCCTAAAATAGCCCTATCTAAAAATCAGACTCTCACGCTGGAAATGAATAATAAAAAAGGCTGTATACAACACGACTAACACGTGGACCGAACATGACCTTAGTAATAACCAATCATTTTAACTTAGTGTTTACAAACTTCTCAACCAAGGTGAGCTAAAAATAAAATGAAGCAATCGAATTAAGTGTTTATCAGGTCAACACAGAAAACAGAATTTTCCGAAAACAATGTCAAATCTAGTGATTAAAATCATCATTACAATAATGTAATGAAATAAAAGTAAAAAAAAATTAAAACTAACACACAAGTAATTAAATTACATATACGTAACACTGTGTATGTGTGCTTCACTTGGTAAAAATACATGTATAAAAGGTTTTAGATTACTGTCTGGAATTGCCTTGTAAGTAAATGTCATAAAAATAGATAAACATGATATAAAATAAAATAAATAAATATCTACAGACCTGCAGCAATTTTGCTATCTGGAAACATAAGTTTGAAACCATCACTCAAGGAATCAGCTGTTGCTAATGGCAGATTGTGGTAAGCGACAAGTTCACACATTGTAACTTCAGCACGAGTCAAACGCAGGGAGTGTTCATCGCAGTCGGTTGAATGTTTGGTAATATTATCTTGAGAACCCGCATATATCGAGCATCCCGAAAAAATCCTTCTTTGTTGTGCTATTTTCTGCCCACTTAATCTCGACACCTGTTAAGTCGATAACCCTGTTATGCTGGGCATTAGTTTCGGTCCGAAGCAACATTTAGACCCGCTTAATTAGATGAAATGCAACTTTTAACGTCCATCTCAAGAGAAATTTTACAAGAAATGATCTGACATTTCCGCTATTACCGGTACCTTGTACCAGCAAGGATAGAAAAAGCCGCTAGAAGATTAAATTTTACCAGTACAAATGCTAATCAACCAGTCTCATCAATGCATGGTTTATCACTTGCATACAGTAGAGAAGATTATCTTGTAAACAATACTTTAGAGTAAGGAAATTGAATGAAGGCGTTTCTGACCTTTACATAAGCTGCGTTCAAAATGGACATTATCACATGTCCCACACAGCATCGCGAATTTGGTCTTATATGTAACAATTATCAGGTTAAATACCTAATTTGTTTTACACAACATATTTAAAACAAACAGCATCGCGAATTTGGTCTTATATGTAACTATGAAAATTATCAGGTTAAATACCTAATTTGTTTTACACAACATATTTAAAACAAATTGGTAATATTTAAAGTGTTTCCATGCTTGTTACAAGTGTAAGCAGTCAATATCAGCATGGCTAGATCACGTGACTCTGAATAATCTATAAATAGAAACCCACAAAATTCCAAGCTAAACTGCCCCCCCCATAAATTTGTTTTGAACAAGAGTAAATAAAAGCACCAACGGTATTGTAAAAAAAAAATCCATAGCGCCCAGTATTTTTTTTTGAAATTGTCGATTGCTGTACCATGATTACATATTCTTCAACACAAACACAAAGAAGCAGAAGGCGAATTTGAAACAGAAAGAGGAGTGTTTTCCTATGTATTGTTTTTGCCTTGAATATCAAAGTCTTGCAATCCATCAAAGAGACTAGCCGCCCCACCCCCTTTGGTGCTGTGTTCTTGCCGACGGTCAGTGATCAAAGTCGGGAGGGATATGGGACTACAACTGTATGAATGGGATAAGTTTGGCTTCATACAGAATTTGATGTCAGGACAGTTAACTTCAAAGACTTCAAACACATTTTACAGTTTGTCGGTACATGAATATCAACAGCCCCGTCCTTTTCCAGTACAGAAGCAAATGTTATCAGTAAAAACTGGCATATACTGGTGTAAAGGAACCAATGACGATAAAAAAACTATTGATTTTCACACACAATTTTGGTCAGTTAAATTTTGCTGCTAGTCACAAGTCAGCTGTAACGAAAGAAAACACTTTTAAAAAAAAGTATAGTCCTACATGTACATGTACTTCTATTAGCCTAGATTTTGGATAGCGTGAGAAAACCATTTTCTTGCTGAGGCTACCAAAGGGATGAGGCTATTCACAGGGAAATAAAAACAACTTTAGACCACTGACATGTTGTAGTAACTTATTGTTGTAAAAATGTGTGACTTGTTACTTAATCTCATTTAAAAGACATCCAATCTTCTTTTTTTCTGCAACCAGGCATGACTGCATTATTCATTTTATTGTGCATTTCAAATGTCATTCGGTTTTAGAAACAAAACTCCGCATTTTGGTGCTTAAGATGCATAATCATTGTTCTAAAGTAGAGTTATCAACTAAACCCTGATATCTCGGGACCCGGTTATGTTGACGATTTTTTGACACTCCCGACGTAATCGTGATAACCGGGTCTGGCTATTGCTTTATTTTTGTGCTTTCTTCCTTTCTTTGTTTTTCGTACTTGTCGAATACAAATTTTCCATATTTTATCTCGCACAAAATCGGATTTAGCTCTTGAAGTCGTATTTCCGTATTTGATATTTTCCCCGTACTAAATACGGAAAAATACGGAGGGTGCACAGGTCTGATATATATATATATATATATATATATATATATATATATATATATATATATATATATATTATGTATATATAAATAAAACAAAAAACTGAGAGCCATCAGTGGTCAACTTCAGCATGGCAACATATTCTAACATTAAATGGCATTAAAAGTGTATGCTGACTGACTGATGTTTGACTGAAGGTAGAACAAACATGTTGCTTGATTAAATATAATTAATACTGATCTTTGGAAAAGTTCCAATGTAAAAGTGGCATATAACAGAAAAAAAGGCGAGAAGTCATGTGTACAGTCCCCTTTGTCAAGTTTTATTTAATAGAACAAAAATTTTGTATTTCCAGAAGGCAAGGGTTGAGATAAATAGCTATTTCCAGTGCAATATATTATAAAATGTATTCTTGGGAACCAATAAATTAAACAAACTTGTTTCAAATGTACATGATGAGGAACTAATGACATAGAAGATGGCTTGTACATAAACTTTAAAACTATGACAGCATTAGATTTTTTGAAATCATATATGCACATGAATTCAACTAAGGATTGCAGATTCAATTATATGAAAGATGGGTTAATACATTTAGAAGATTGTTTCTGATTGGCTGAAAATGGAAACTCGATCTCAGATTGAAGCTACATTTTACGATCTCTGGCCTAGATCTGATATCCCAACCCGTGTTATCAAGTCTTAGATGTTCACTGGCATCACAGAACAAAACCACATGTTGATACAACTGAAAGTGTTAGTGTGAATTCTCTTGTATTTAAGGGTAGAACAAATTTTGTACATTTTTGGGTTCCTACAAACCATAAATTTAATTGCCCAAGGAACAAGAATGAGTCTGAGATGACAACAATGCTCCATTTCCAAATGCATATAAATAAGTAGAGAAAAAAATGTTGTTCTTGGTTTACTTTATAAATATTAAAATGACCCTTGATCTTTGCATCAAATCATGTAAAAGTGGCAGAATAACAACAAAGTTAAAAGGCGTGAAAGTCATGTGTTAAGTCCACTCTTTCCAAGTCCACTCTTTTCAATTGACCAATCAAACAATGTTTTAAATATTATTATGTAAGTAACATAATTAAAGTATCCAACATTAATCAGGGCTTCATCCTACTCAGTTACAAATGTGATGAAGAATTGCAAGGGAACCAACCCAGTCGTGTACCTGATGCGTGAAAAGCTGCGTTTCACAGACATGATGAAGGGAGTTCTTGATATATGCTCAAGGATGAGCTAAAATTTTACTAATACTTGCAATAAAATCACAGCATCCCTATTTTGATAATGGAACAATAAAAAGTCCAGTTTTGACTTATCTATTTCTCAAAATATATGTCCATCTTCCTTGAAAAAATGAATATTCTTTTGCTCTTAATTAAGAATATAATGCATGAATGTATCGACAATCATGTGCAAAAAGCAGTGATATAATACACAATGTTTTTGCTTGTACACATGTCAGGTGTGCCGAAACCTCTTGGAATAATTTATTTAATGATCTTTCTGAGATTGGTTATGTTGAAAATGAAGGTAATTTAGTGTTGTTGTTGTTGTGGGGCTTAACGCCATTTTTCAGCACACGATAGGCTATACATGGCGGCCAGTATTAATGGTGGAGGAAGAAACCAGAAAATCCATGGAAAGAACCACCGACCCATGAGAAACTACTGGCAAGCTTTCTCACATATCCACATTCGCTGAATCTTAGACTCGAACCCACGCAGACAGAGGTGAAATGGCAGTGATCCATAACGGAGAGCGCTTTAGACCACTCGGCCACTTGGGGCCCCGTAATTTAGTGAACAACTTTATTAGCAACAATTATTTCCGACATGATTATGAGTATTAAACCATATAACCTGCCCCATATCTTTTAGGTCCTTTGGTAACCTGAACCTTCGCCTATGCTGCAGTCAACTTTATTGGACCCAACAGTGCACAAGTTATTGAAAAAGAGCTATATATGGATCAACTATTACAAGACACTCTTATATACTTTAACAGGGCTTGAAATTAACACTAATCCAAGATCAGTCAACTTGCCAATGGATCACTGAAACCTCAGCACCCTTCCCCCCACAAGCCATTGGATCAATAAAAGTGTATGCCAGCAAAAGTGTATGTCAGCCCCTATTATAAGTTAACATGTAGTTTTGTGTCAAATGTATTCAATACCACTTTGGATGTCATTTCTTTTCATAATTTAAGTGATATGTTTATTGTGTTAATGTACTAACTGCCAAACCATGCACTTTACAAAGTGTAATGAAAGCTCAGAGTTGTAAAGGCATGTCAATACAGGTACTGTCTAAACATTCAGCATAAACACATAACCAGCTTGATAATCTGGCCTAATGCACATATATCGGGCTTGTGCCAAAAGGGTTAATTAGAAAGGTCTTGTTGGCTGACTCAATAAATAATGCTGAGTTATACCGAATAATAGGTTGTTTTAGACTGTTGTTGATGAAACATTCAGTGCACATGTGGGGAAGTTCTTGGAAGGTGTGGAAGTTGGTAATTAGACAATGACAAGAAAGATTGAGATCGTAAATGTGATGAAGAGAAAAGACTGAGAAAGTACCTGTTTCTGAACATACTTCTCCAATTAAGATTTACCATACTGTCTTTGATGGCACAATGAATTTACTGAACTTAGTTGGCAGTGTATACATTAATAAACATATATCACTGATGATGCTGCAACATATCCAATATTGTAGTAATGGTGATACATGGCTACACATAAAATGTAACATTGTTAATATTGTATATGGTAGAAATTATCTAAAGTGGAAAAATATTAACAAAATTGTAAAAACATCCAAAAACAAATATGTTCACTCTATCCTCAAGTATAAGAATATTTCTGCTTCTGAAAACTCAATGTCGAGATTTGGCTTGATGTGTTGGATTATACATCTCTAATTAAACCCAGAAGTATCTGCATACCAGAAATCATACACTGAACATGAACGTCTACCAATGAATTAGATTTGACAGGCAGCCATCAGATCTTCCAGCACAATGTTTAAGACAATGTCTTTGAATTCATGCTAATTCTACACTGAATACTTATTGAAGTACAACCTTTGGACTGTTATGTATCAATCTAATTTAAAATGTTTTCATGTTATTACATGTTAAAACTTGTCATGCCATGGTTAAATAAAAAATGTTACAGTTTCCTCACTACTACACATTTTCTGATGGTATTTGTTATTACCAAATATCATTTATAATAATAATGATGATGAGATAGTACACAAATTTATTTCATCAAATGCAAATAATATATACATAACTTCAAGCTCATACACTGAACTAAACCTACATAAAGAGGCATCTAAATTCATATACCAACACAAATTAAGAAATAGATGCCCATTATCAATGATAGAACTAAATGCCTGCTCCAGTTTTTTAATGTTTATGTCCTAGAGATAATATCACAGGGAAGAGAGCTCCAAAAACTATGGCCAGGAGTTCCAATTTTGTAAATCCTTTGTGCTCATGTATAACTACAGTACCGTCTTGGGCCACATGTCGAGAGTGACTACTGGAGATTTCAGGTAATACATGAACTGTAGCCACATATAAAAATGTCCCTGCACTAAACAACATGGCTATACCAGTTGTATGTTGATCATTCAGGGCCTCCATACTTTTCTGAAAAAGAATCAAAAATAACTAATTAAGCAATGCTCAAAATGCAATTCAAAGACATAATTCAGCATACAATAATAATGGTTCATATGCTGCTACTGTAAAGCCTCAGTTGCTCAATGACTATGATTTGATGCAGCTTCTTGATTCATAATGAAATGTATACTATCATTAGCCGACTTTGTATCATGTATGTGAGAAACATCTCCATGCTTCAGGTAAATGAAATGAAATGAACTGAACTGAATGGAAATGAATGCTTTCAGAGTCAACTTTTTTAAAATATGTACCAGAGGGATTTAAACAAAGATAAATTTTAACCTAGGCAGCACTGGAATGGTTCTGCATGACTTTGTCATCTATGTGGATTTGTGTTGAACTTCACTATTTGTAAACACCAAGTTGTTTCAGATCAATACAGACTTCTTAAGCCAAATCCATACAACTGCTTCAGAACCAGCATTTACTGTCCAAGTGTGTGTTTACTGCATGTGTGCATGTCTCAGTGTTCGACAGAACCTCAGTACAATAATGACTATATGGTGTCAATTCCAAGTAACTTTTCTAAAACTCTGGGTGAAATTGTACAAAAGTGATGCACATATATAAGCAGATTGCTAACACTAAAAATGTCATCAAAACTCATGTATCTGAGGTTACCATAGCAACCAAAAAGGAAAATAACATGAACAAATTATATATTGTTGACAAATATTATTAACACTTTTCCATCAAAGTACACAAAATATATGGATAATCAAATGTTTGGCTACATATTACTTACCTCCTCAATTATTTCTAGGTCCAAGCTGGATGATTCAAGTATGTTATTTCATAGTCTAAACTGGATGATTTATGTTATTTCATAGTCTAGCCTGGATGATTCATGTTAATTATTTCTATGTCTAAGCTGGATGTTTCAAGTAAATTATATCTAGGTCTAACCTGGATGATTCAAGTTAGTTATTTCATGGTCTAACCTGGATGATTCATTTTAATTATTTCTATGTCTAAGCTGGATGTTTCAAGTTAGTTATTTCTAGGTCTAAGTTGGATGTTTCAAGTTAATTATTTCTAGGTCTAAGCTGGATGATTCAAATTAATTATTTCTAGGTCTAAGCTGGATGTTTCAAGTTAATTATTTCTAGGTCTAGGTTGGATGATTCAAATTAATTATTTCTAGGTCTAAGCTGGATGTTTCAAGTTAATTATTTCTAGGTCTAAGCTGGATGATTCAAATTAATTATTTCTAGGTCTAAGCTGGATGTTTCAAGTTAATTATTTCTAGGTCTAAGTTGGATGATTCAAATTAATTATTTCTAGGTCTAAGCTGGATGTTTCAAGTTAATTATTTCTAGGTCTAAGCTGGATGTTTCAAGTTAATTATTTCTAGGTCTAGGTTGGATGATTCAAATTAATTATTTCTAGGTCTAAGCTGGATGTTTCAAATTAATTATTTCTAGGTCTAAGCTGGATGATTCAAATTAATTATTCCTAGGTCTAAGCTGGATGATTCAAATTAATTATTTTTAGGTCTAAGCTGGATGATTCAAGTTAGATATTCCTATGTCTAAGCTGAATGATTCAATTCAGCTATTTCTAGGTCAAAGCAGGATGATTCAAATTAGTTATTTCTAGGTCAAAGCAGGATGATTCAAATTAGTTATTTCTAGGTCAAAGCAGGATGATTCAAATTAGTTATTTCTAGGTCAAAGCAGGATGATTCAAATTAGTTATTTCTAGGTCAAAGCAAGATGATTCAAATTAGTTATTTCTAGATCAAAGCTGGATGATTCAAATTAGTTATTTCTAGGTCAAAGCAGGATGATTCAAGACTGCTAACATAACCATACATTTTAATAAGTAATATGTGGTTGTTGAAATATTTTTCTGACTTGTTCAGTAAAGAAATAGAAATGTTCCCATATATCTATTGTTTAAAGTTAAAATCATAACAAACCAATGCTATTCATACAGAAAATGATAAATAATTTAAAAAATTTACTTTGGTTACCATGTCAATGGAAAACAGCCTGGCAAGGATGAAAGGATTATAATGACAATGTATTTATATATATATATATATATATATATATATATATATATATATATATATATATATATATATATATATATACACAATGTAGAGATGCATAAATGTTTAAGAACCACAAATATATCAAAAAGATGATACATGAACTCAGAAATATTGAAGTACCCTAAATACATTAAAATAATGATGTATAGACACAGAGATAGTTAAGTACCCTAAATACGTTAAAAAGATGATGTATAGACACAGAAACATTGAAGTACCCTAAATACAATAAAAGGATGATGTACAGACACAGAAACATTGAAGTACCCTAAATACATTAAAAAGATGATGTATAGACTCAGATAGTTAAGTACCCTAAATACATGAAAAAGACGATATATAGACACAGAGATAGTTAAGTACCCTAAATACAATAAAAAGATGATGTATAGACACAGAGATAGTTAAGTACCCTAAATACAATAAAAAGATGATGTATAGACACAGAGATAGTTAAGTACCCTAAATACAATAAAAAGACGATGTATAGACACAGAAATACTGAAGTAGCCTAAATACAATAAAAAGACAATGTACAGACACAGAAACATTGAAGTACCTTAAATATATTAAAAAGATGATGTATAGACACAGAGATAGTTAAGTACCCTAAATACAATAAAAAGATGATGTATAGACACAGAGAGAGTTAAGTACCCTAAATACAATAAAAAGGTGATGTATAGACACAGAGATAGTTAAGTACTCTAAATACAATAAAAAGACGATGTATAGACACAGAAATACTGAAGTAGCCTAAATACAATAAAGAGACAATGTACAGACACAGAAACATTGAAGTACTCTAAATACATTAAAAAGATGATGTATAGACACAGAAACATTGAAGTACCCTAAATACAATAAAAAGATGATGTACAGACACAGAAACACTGAAGTACCCTAAATACAATAAAAAGATGATGTATAGACACAGAAATACTGAAGTACCTCAAATACATTAAAAAGACGATGTACAGACACAGAAATACTGAAGTACCCTAAATACAATAAAAAAGTATAGATGCAGAAAAAATAAAATACCCAAATACATCAAAAAGACAATGTAAAGACATGGCAATATTTAAGTACCACAAATACATCAAAAAGATGAGGTATAGACACAGAAATATTTAAGTACCCTAAATACATTAAAAAGATGATGTATAGACACAAAAATACTGAAGTACCCTAAATACATTAAAAATGTATAGATGCAGAAAAAATAAAATACCCAAATACATCAAAAAGACAATGTAAAGACATGGCAATATTTACCACAAATACATCAAAATGATGATGTAACGACCAAGAAATATTTAAGAACCACAAGACTTTAAAAAGATGATGTACAGACACAGAAACATTGAAGTACCCTAAATACATTAAAAAGATGATGTATAGACACAGAAACACTGAAGTACCCTAAATACATTAAATAGATGATGTACAGACACAGAAACACTGAAGTACCCTAAATACATTAAAAAGATGATGTATAGACACAGAAACACTGAAGTACCCTAAATACATTAAATAGATGATGTATAGACACAGAAACATTGAAGTACCCTAAATACATTAAAAAGATGATGTACAGACACAGAAACATTGATGTACCCTAAATACATTAAAAAGACGATGTATAGACACAGAAATACTGAAGTACCCTAAATACATTAAAAAGATGATGTATAGACACAGAGATAGTTAAGTACCCTAAATACATTAAAAAGACGATGTATAGACACAGAAATACTGAAGTACCCTAAATACAATAAAATAGTATAGATGCAGAAAAAATAAAATACCCAAATACATCAAAAAGACAATGTAAAGACATGGCAATATTTAAGTACTACAAATACATCAAAAAGACGATGTAATGACCAAGAAATATTTAAGAACCACAAGACTTTAAAAAGACAATGTACAGAAGTAGAAACATTTAAGTTCCACAATACACTAAAAAGATGATGTATAGATGTAGAAGTATTTAAGAACCACAAATACATCAGAAAGATGATGTAAAGATCAAGAAATATTTAAGAACCACAAATACATCAGAAAGATGATGTAAAGACCAAGAAATATTGCAGTACCACAAATATGTTAAAAAGACGATGCAAAGATCAAGAAATACTGAAATACCACAAATACATTAAAAAGATGACATAAAGACCAAGAAATATTGCAGTACCAGAAATACATTTCTTCTGCATCAGCATTTGAATCTACCATCAGTCCATCTTATCATCACTGTTTATCTTGTTGCATTTTTCATTTACATACCTTTCAGAATACATCTGCAAATATTTTTGAGAGACTAGATAAAGGAAGTAATTCCAAAATGAATCATAGTTTTTATGATTTATCATTATTTATCATTTATGGTTCAGTATTTGTTGTTTGTGGCATGCAGCATTTGGTATATACTGTATATCTTTTGTTCTTCATTCAGCTGTTTGTTCTCCACTCACTCGAAATTCTTTTTAGACTTCACTTAACATTCACTCATCGTTCCATTTGCATTTCAAAGGGGTACTTAAATGTCTCAGGCTCTGTTTGTATTACAAAACAAAATGATTAGCAGAAAACAAAAACAGCTTTAATTCTTCAAAGACAAAATGTAATGAACATGTTTTAGTTTACCAAGAAGGCAAATACTAATTATTATACATGTAGAACAATTATGTTGATTATGTCTGTGCATGAAGAGGATGCTGTTTATGCAATGATGTCAAAGAAATGAGGCATATTAGACAACTAATTTAATTTTCAGATTTTAATTCTGATATTTTGCAGATATTTTCTAAACACACAAATAATCATTATATAACTTCTACTACTAGCAAGAATCCATTTGACAAATACATGTAACTATACATTTGATATGTAATAGCTGACATGAAATTCTACTGCATTTACACCATCAAATGAAATGGACTTGTGTTTTTTTAATAAAAGTCACAAAACACAGACAAATGAAAGAAAAACTGATTATTCATTTTAACATACTATAAATCTTTTCAGAATTTTATTTATTGATTTCAAGATTTTTATAGTGATCTGATACTAAAATACTTGTTTTTGTGAGCTCCTCTAATAAATTTTTGTCTGATTTCTTTTCCTATCAATATATGAATACAGATCACTGGCAATTAATAAATTTTATTTGTGACTGCTTTAAAAAATGTTTATTTAATGTATTCATTGATTTATGACTAAACTTTTAAAAAAATATATATATTCCAGGCATTCTAAGGTGTTAGCAGTATTACCACAGTCATTAGATGGGGGTCTAATTGCCAGAATATCATGATACAGTTAAAAGTGTCTACAGAGGCCACCCATGTAGAGAGGTGACCTCAGAAGGCAGGTTCAGCTCTCAAACTTGGTTCAGGACAAATGTATGTACTATGCACCGAATGGCAAGTATTATTATCAGTAGTATGACCATTTTTGCATGTATTATTTTTATTAGTGTAGTATGCTATCAAAATAAATATATTTAGTATAGCTATTTAGCAAAAACAAAATAACAAAGTAATAAAATAAAAAGTTCCACACAAGATTACTGTAATCTCACTCTAATCCCTTATCTACATCATCACTGATTCTCTTATCATTGTCACATGTGAAGTTTTGATCAATGTTTAGCAAATCCTTTAATTTGCATCCAAACTGTACCTATGATTGGGAAACACTGGACAGTCTTTTTGTAAGACCAGCTGGTGTAATCAGGCATGACAACAAGTGTTCACATTTTAAATGATTGATGGATATAGCAGTTACTCAAACTCGACTTTTATCAGATATCTTTGATGATTAGGGAATGAAAAGAAGCTTCCAGCGGCTATTTATTCATGCAATATACCTTTATATACACCATGCCTTATTCATCAAGCAAACTAAGTTTTGTTTCCATACATTGAGTTGTCACTGGTCAAAAGAAAAAAAAAAACATTTTCTGAATCTGATCACAGGTTGTGACCATATACTGTACAAGATACAGTTAATTTCACTTCAAATTACTGTTTATGCTTCAACAGTAAAGGAATGATGTTGCATATAACAGCAAAGACTAAGTTATGGGAGGTAATGCAGTTGGTAACTTGGCTAATCAATGCAGTGCACCTGAAGATGATGTATTGCAAAGGTAGTACACTGATGTGCTAGTACTTAATGATACACTGATGTACTAGTACTTACTGGTGGTGTATTGTGATGATAGTACATTGATGAACTAGTACTTAATGGTGATGTATTGTGATGATAGTATATTGATATGCTAGTACTTAATGATACACTGATGTACTAGTATTTAATGGTGATGTATTGCAATGATAGTACATTGACGTACTAATACTTAATGGTGACGTATTGTGATGATAGTACATTGATTACTACAATTTTTCCAGAAATCCCCGTTCGTTTGTACCCTCTACCAATACCAATAATGATCATTAATGTGATAAAAAAATGCACAGAACTTAGTCATTTAATTCACTAATTTATAATTTCTAACCTGACCATGACCAGGGTGGCCCTAACACTGTCATTGTCTGCGCGTTTCATACTTAATGGAGTTTCCATATTAACATGGCACCATACTGTGTACATTATGGATGAGTCTATTTTCCTCAGACAACAGAGTGACAAAGTTCATTGTATTCGGTAACTGACAGATAATTCTGTAAATTACAGTAAGGTTGAGAGTTATATTCCTTTGCACACATGTACATGGAAATTATACAGCCTGTTAAATACACGTGAAAGGCAAATTTGTAGTTGTCACTCTTTTCCTTTGCTTGATTTGCCATTGTAAATATTAGAAGCAGACGACATAGTATTTACCTTCCATGTTCATACACATGTAGTTGTGCACCCACCACTTCGCTGAAAATGGACTTGTCCAGGAACTGGAAATGACCAGTAAGCAGGGTCATTTTTTACACTGAAAACTTCTGTTTGGGATGACATGCTCAGACGATAACGGTGTTAGGGGCCCCTTGGTCACTTTCAGGTTTGAAATTATACATCAATGGCTGAACTATGTACGTTTTTTAAAAGTCTCATTTATGCTTTACATTTTTTTAAAATCAGTATGGGTGTACAAACAAACTGGGAGGTATATTAAGACCATAGTACTTAGTATTGCGATGATAGTACATTGATGTACTAGTACTTAATGGTGACATATTGCAATGACAGTACATCGATGTACTAGTACTTAATGGTGGCATACTGCAATGACAGTGTATTGATGTACTAGTACTTAATGGTGATATATTGTGGTACATACTGTTTGTATGTATTGTAACCCTGCTAACTGTATGATATATATTGTGCTATCAACCATATGATATCACAATCGCAAGCAGGCAATGCACAACCCTAATTGTAACTACAACGCCTCAGTTACCTTAAGTTTTGCTTATGTTTTGCAGTCTGAACAATAATTTCTCAAAGGAATATCAATAATCAAGTGTTTTTGTACCTGAGTCAGGCATGCATATGTTGCAAAAGCTCCGATGGGGGCTGCAGCAGCAAATGCAAATAAATGTCTTCTTATCCTTGGTCGGTCAAAACCCTCATGAAGCAGGAAAGACACTAACCCAAATGCTGCAGGTGCCTGGAATAGAGGTAAAGCCCAACTAAAAGTCTGATGACTATGACAAAATATACATGTAATTTCTTATGTTTCCAGAGGAAATTCAAAACAACATTACAAAAAGACTTACAAAATATACATGTAGTTACTGATGTTTCCAGAGAAAATGCAAAACAACATTTGAGAAGACTGACAAAATATACATGTAATTACTTATGTTTCCAGAAGAAATACAAAACAACACTACAAAAAAAATTAATGAATAGCTCAAAAAGAAAGTCTGCCATGAACAGAAAAATATGTTCTTCTACTGCATTGGTATTTAGTTACAAAAAGTGACTTCTGAACCATTAGTCATCTGCAATGAAGAAAATATTTAGACACTCATTGTCAAGTCATTTGCAGAATTGAATTGGTTAGTCATTTTCCATCTATTTAAAATTAGCGACACAGGAAACCAGTATATATCAACAGAAATAGGTAACTCTCTTCGAATCATCATTTAGATTCTAGCAGCAAAATTAAATAAAATTGAACTGGTTTATGAAAATAAAACTGATAACCAAGTATTACATCATGTGAGAATCTCACTCAAATACTAGATATCCACCCCTGTAATGATGTGGCAATGTTATGTCAATCTCAATCCTACAACAAAAGCATACAAAGTATTTCAGACCTTTCTGAAGGAGCTTTAAGTGTTAGCCAATCTTCAGGCCTTTTTGAGGCAGCTTTAATTGTTAGCCAATCTTCAGGCCTTTCTGAAGCTTTAAGTGTTAGCACATTTTCAGGCCTTTTTGAAGCAGCTTTAATTGTTAGCCAATATTCAGGCCTTTCTGAAGTAGCTTTAAGTATTAGCACATTTTCAGGCCTTTTTGAAGTAGCTTTAAGTGTTAGCACATTTTCAGGCCTTTCTGAAGTAGCTTTAAGTGTTAGCAAATTTTCAGACCATTTGGCAGTAACTTTAAGCCTTATCTAATAGCAGCAGATGGTTGAAGTGTTTGATGAGGTTAAAGCTGCTCAGGCAAGAAATCCAGCTGAGATAAACAGGTACTACTTCTGTGTCTTTTGTGTTATACATCATTTTCATTCAATATTGCTTATGGCAAAATTAAGGGCAACAACCAGCTTGGAATCAGAAACAAATATCCTGAAAACATTGTTGATTTAAGGTATTTTTTGCCTATAATTCTTTTAGTAAACAATTTGTTTTGTGAAAACCATTTTTTTTTAGCAGAATATGTTTCTTTGTTAATACTTATTCAACGATAATACTTTAGGAGAACTACTACTGCCTCACAAATCCAGCCCTTGATGCTAAGAAAGCTATAAGCTACCAGCCCACATCGGCAGCAGTTAAACATGAAATCTACTTGATACAGGGATTGGCACCAAATTCTGTGAATAATTCAACTACTACTGGAGAGGAATACATGCTCTCTTAGAATGATGCAACTATGGGGCGGCTGTATTTGTATTATGATTGGGTAAGTATTATGGATGAATCATATTTTACTAGAACAAATCGGTTTCTTCAACAAATATGTTACCCCATCATAATGCATTAGAGAATAGGTAAGAGATGGAGGGAGTTATATCCCCTTACCTAGTAAAGGCCATCTCTGGTCATCTAAGGTATGTGAGGCAATGTCTAGATAGATAATGCTGCTGGAGCACTGACTCTACATGCAGAAACAGATTTTATGAAAGGGACAAATTTCCCTCCAGCAAATCCAGCAAAAGTCATCAAGCTGCATCCTTAGGAAGCTGCCAATCAAACTGGGAAGGTAACCTGTTGTGCCACAGCGATAGGCCAATGTAGGTCTAGCTGAGCCTTTTGGAATGAAAGATCTCAAATATTGAAGCTTGAGAAAGTTGACTCTGTCTTCCATCCCACAGATCGTATAGTATCAGCTAGGAAACCATTTTACTCAAATGCAATGCTTGTTGTAACTGCCCTAACTTCATAAGCTGCAATGCAAAAAACATGTACAGAACAGTGTATTTTGCTGATTCTGGCTGCTGTAGCTAAGGCAGGTCTTATACAAGGTGAACCAATGAAGCTCTCAAGAGTAGTTTATATGGTGCCTTATTTGGTGAGGTTACCACCCAAGATACATTCCACTTCTGGTACAGATCCAATGCCTTTGGGGGTGTGAAATAAAAATTCAATGGAAAAGCAGAAACATATTTATTTTGCCCAATATTCTCGCATTCATGATAACTTATCATGTCATAGGGAGTAGAATGGCAGCCTTTAATTATGATTGGAGCTGAGTGCTTCTCTTCAAAGAGCCAAAGTAGGAAGTTAGCTATTTGTGGTATTGACACCTTCAACAGTGAAATGTATTCACACCTAAACCACTTGAGAAAATTATCCATTTTCCCTTATATGCTTTCAAAGTGGAAGCTTTCTTGCTTGAGCAATTCTCTCCACCAGTTTGTTCTTGAGGATTGTTTAATATGATCCAGGGGCCACGGGTGGCACAGTGATCTACAGCGTTCGCCATTACCAATCCTTACCATCTTACCTTTGTCTCTGTGGGAGCAAGTCTCAGGCTCAACCTATGTGGGTGTGAGAAAGCTTGCCAATAGCTTCCTGTGGGTCAGTGGTTCTTTCCTGGGTTTTCCCAGGTTCTTCCTCCATCAGTTATACTGGCCGCCATGTATAGCCTATCATGTGCTGCAAAATGGTATTAAGCCCACAACAACAACATGATCCAAACATGCAGATTCAGCAACTCTGGATAGGGACGAAATGCCTGCTGTCATGGTTGCTTGAGAAGAAGAGGAAATATCTCTGTTTTCATTAGATCTTATTATGTCATTTATCCACAATCTTCCCCACTTGAGTGAACTATCAGGATTTGGTGACACTCCAATTCTCTTGCTTTCTGGATCACCTTCAAAATTAGAGGTGTTGGAGGGTAAGCACATGTGTCCAGACTGTTCCAATCTATGGTAAGAGCATGGACTGCCAAGACCTTCCTATCTAGGGCTGGTAAGATAAGGATTGAGAGTTTTTCATTTCACATTGTTGCAAATAGATCTATCAGTGATCAATTCCTGCAGGCATATGTTAAAGTAGGTGGGGCTGGAGACAACAACTGGAAGAATTTTCTGCCCTCCAACAAGGTAAACTGCCTGTACATTAACCCTTCCCAGTGTACAAATTTCCAACTTGCCCCGCCTTTACAATATTTCACAGTACCAGACACAATTTTCTCCATGGTCATTCTTATAGATGCATCATGCCCTTGCTTACACATAAATTCGCCATGTGAGATATCGATCACGACTTCCAGAACTTACAATTTAAGCAGCAGCCATTTCCCTGTCCATGCCTGTGACCTGGTTTCAACTGCATGCATAATGGGAAATTGAAATCTGATAAAGTTTTGAGTCTGAGGCCCTGAACATTTCCAATGATTATGTTGTATATGGGATTGTCCATACACAGTGCTTCAATGATTCAAGTCAGGAATGGCATCTTGATTTATATTCTCACAATGGAAACATGATAAAGTGTTTGATCTAACAACATAAACAGGATTTCCAACCAAGCAATTGGTCACCCCTAACGAGACTCCACTTGACTATGACACCTGTACACCCAGTGTTGCTTAAGACCGTAACTTCCTGACTGTTGGAAAGTTTAGTGCCAATTGACTGAATAACATCATGATAGAATCTGTGCATGCACCATAGGCTTGTACATGTATACTTTTCTCGCATTATCAGTTCCTGAATAATCATGCGGAAAATCATCATACTTGTCGCCTACTGACCACCTGTTGCTTTCCATAGCAACGGCTATTCTTTGGACTAACCTTTTCGTTGGTCACCTTCCTATCATGTGTTAAATTGTCTATCCTTATGATTTCCACCCTTTCTAGATTGAAGATTGCCCCTTTAGCATCAGTTTTCTCAGCATCTTGGGGTCTCTGTCTTCAAGCTGATTACCCGATTTGCTTTCTCTTGAGACAACAGTTCTGGGTAACTCACTGAGTTTTGGCAAATTTGTCTGCCAGTGTAGCCAAAGACATGCGTGAAGCACTTTTCCCTCAAGCACAAGCAAATCTTTTTTTACCATAAGTGGTAACAACTGGTCCATAAAAAAAATTCTCTAAGACCCTTGAATGTTTTTTCTTACCACATTCAACCCACCATTAAAAAAAATTTCCCATCTTACTGATGAACCTGGTGAATGTTTTGCCTCTCTCAAGCTTACTATACTTAAACTTCTTGCAGAACCCTCAGTTAACTTGTATCTCTTAAGGAGTGCCTCTTGTAGCATGTTATAATTTAGTGTGTTGATCATAGGGAGATGTGGATACAAATCCAGTACTTTACCATTAAGTAATATGCTGAAATGAAGTGATCAATCAGCCTTTCTCCACTTCTGGATTGCAGCATATCATTTGAACCTATGCAAATAGGTGTCCATATTATCTTTATCCTCCTCAAAATTTGGGGCCTCTTAACTGGAATTAGATTCTTGTTGCCTCTCTTTCTTTGCCTCTAATAATTCAATTCTCCTTTTGTGCCCCGTCTCAATATTCCGGTCTTCTAACTCTACTGATGCTAATTTTACTCATTTCTCCGTCTCAAACTTCCACTCGTCTAACTCTCTCTGCTCTCTCTCTCTGCTTCTCTAATGCAATCTTTTCCCTTTCTGCTTCTCTGTGCCACCCTATCCTTACCTTCTTGGCCTGCTTTTCTTCTTCTATCCTTCTTAATATAACTGCTATCTTGTTGCTTTCAAATGCTAACTTTCTTTCCTCAGCTTACTTCTTTAATTCTATCTTCTCCCTTTCTAGGGGCCCCGAGTGGCCGAGTGGTCCAAAGCGCTCACCATTACAGATCACTGCCATCTCACCTCTGTCTGCATGGGTTCGAGTCTCAGGCTTGGCTAATGTGGGTATGTGAGAAAGCTTGCCGGTAGCTTCTCATGGGTCGGTGGTTCTTTCCGGCATTTGCCCGGGTTCTTCCTCCACCATTAATACTGGCCGCCATGTATAGCCTATCTTGTGCTGAAAAATGGCGTTAAACCCTACAATAACAACAACAACAATCTCCCTTTCTATCTCCCTATCCTTCAATCTCTGTTCCATTTCCCAAGCCTCCTCCTTATGAAAAAAATTCTACAGGACTCAACCTCATAACCAAACTCTTCCCCATCTCTATGAGATCTTGATGTGATGACATGACAAGTGCTGCCAATAAGACCACCAATGCCAAGTGCACTACCAAGTAAAATGTGAAGTTATGGGATTATTACACAGATCAACCATATGGTCCTTCTCAGAAGACATTAAATAAAATTAATATGTATATATGATAACCAAAGGGACCAATGTGCAATGTGAGCAAGATATTTACTCGTGAACAGTGTTATCTCTTGTCAAGAATATTCAGATCTGAAAAAGATAAAGTGAAGTATATTTCTGGAGTCAAGATCTATGTAAACTAATGTCAGCACTCCACCTAATCCAAACCAACTTCTTACACCAATTTAACAGAATGAAGTTGGGTTGGGATTGGTTTCATCAAAGACACTCAAAGCATTTTCACAAATGAGATATTTATTTATGATGTAATTGAATAATGAATTAATCTGACACCATACTCATGCTCACAAAATCCAACAATGGATTTACCAGAACGATACACACTGACTTCAACAATGGATATTAGAAAATTACATCCTTTCTAAATGGAACTAATCAGAACATGTAGCGTCAATGAGTTACAAACAAGAATAAAAAAATGAACTTGTACACAATGGATGATTAATGGATAGCATGAATAAACAGATATGTCTGATATGGATCTACCACCATGAATGATCAATGTATAGAATTTATACATAAATATGAACAATGTACATGATCAACCAGGGTGATCAATGTACAGTTCATCCACACAAAAGATTTATGAATAATTGATTTTCACCCATACAGTGATTTTGCTGATTCAAAAATGGAACATATGTATCTCATGCTGTCCAGATGAATATCCTGACATATTTCTGGTTCCACGGTTCTTGTCAAATGATCAAGAAGCCACCTTTCATAGCCTGCCCTCACCGTTTTGCTAAAGAATCCCTTGAGACCCTCCATATTTCCTACAGACCCGATGGTCCCAAAGCTTTGGTCTTGCACTACAGGTAAACCAATGGCATCTTCCAAACTAATGACACCATCAACTGCAACATCTGGGTTACAAGAAACCTCCCAGAGTTCTACAACTCATCATCAAAAACAGCTCTACAGCTGAAGAATATTTCTGTGAAGTGGACAGCTTCTTAATAAAACTCATCGTATATTTGATTATACAAAGATAATCTCTGGTTATAATTACCATGATTGTAGTAAAATCTAAGACCAGAGAACTCAAGGTAATCGCGTTTCTCACTGCAGGCACTTTGCACATGCAGCAGTGGGTTAACTGAATTTAGTACTTTAAAGTAACCAGGGCCAATAATAAACCACCCTCTACTAATGCTGTACGCAGCAATGGAAACCCAAGTACAGTTTGTTCATATGTAGTTCACTGTCATTAAGTACACACTACTGCATGAAAACACTAGGGTCATGTAATTGTCAGAGTACCGTAGTCAGAGTAGTTAACCTAAAAGGTCAGCAACTCAACTGTGGTAGCAGCTTAAATTCTGGTCTGTCTTCTTGATTAGTACATCAAAATGATGTCAGAACTTTAGATGTTGATGGAGAAGTAAAAGGAGGACAAAAAACTCTCATGGCAACAAGTGAAAAACTTCCTCAACTGATGCCTGAAAGTTTGGAGTTTGTGAGCAAACCTCATTATCTCCTGGTGAATGTAGCAATGTCAATGCCTCCTATGTAATCTGAGATGTAGCTGAAGTAGATTGTCTAATGTAATGGCTCATAATGTCTAATGTAGTGGCCCATAATGTCTAATGTAGTGGCCCATAATGTCTAATGTAGTGGCCCATAATGTCTGAAGACTGTCCTGACTGGGATACAGTCAATTCCAAACAAACACTAAGTGCATGCTCCCTTTCAGTGGTAAAAGCATGAGAATGAAGTCAATCCACATCCCATGTGTACTGGGGCAATGAAATGGGCACCAGGTTGCACTGAGTGACTTGTGACACTAAGGTGGGAATGCTGATCAACAAGAGTGTCCATGGGGTAGGTAAAGTGGAAAAACACCTTCTGTCTTTTGGCTTAAATGTTAAGATTCTGTAACATATGGCATAGTCTGGTTGCTAAGGAACAGTGCCATTTTATCATGCATGACAGTCTCCAGTTCTTTATGCTGAGATGGGTTACGGGAAATGTGATCCACAGAAGTAGTCCATCTTCTGATGTGTGAGACAGTATCTGAGTTGGCTTGGTTTGACCTCAATCTTGCTTACATGTTGCCTATAAAGACAACTGGCCATTGCACCTGTGCTGTATCAGGCCTGTTGGTTCCATTGAAAGAGGTCTGTAATGAGGCAGTGAGGATGCATCCATAGCAGTCACTGCTGACTGATAACTTGGATGAGTTGGATCATCTCGTGACTGATGAGCCTTTTGGAGTGTAATACACTTCAAAAAGTAAATCATACACCAAAGTGATGTCAACATGTATACTAATGGCCTCCTCATCCCTGAAAGTGAGCTTCTGTGCATTCCCCTATTGTGCCCGCAAACCTTTGGTCCAAGAGGCACATATCTGACATGTATTCCTCAAGTGGCAGTCATAGCATACACTTCATCTTGCCACTGGTCTAAATCTGAAGGACAAAAACTGAGATGATAAATACAGGTGTAGCCAGGAATGCATCCTGCATGTGTCCTGCTTTATGAACTCAATGGATGTACAGTGCTACACACAATGTGAAAATTTACTTGTAAGAACAGCTGAAGTGGCAACCTATTCAGGTGTCAGTACTGAAGCATTGCTATTATTACTTATGAAATAGATGCTATAAACTTACTTGTAAGAAAGGCTAAATAGACAGCCAATACAGAAAAAGTCACAAAAACTTTGTTTTTAATAACTATAAAACAGACACTATGACTAAAAACTATGTACAGAAAACCTAATTGTATGTATCCATCTGAAGCAGAAGTTACACAGTGATTTACTTGGAGTTTTCTATAGCTCATACAATATATGCACATAAAAAAATTACACCAATGTGAGAGGACACACTAGTGACCCATGCAGGTACATACAAAGAGCACCCATGTCTCCAAGTACAATAAAATTATTCTACATGAGACAGAAAACTGTCATCAAGAAAAAGGAGAAAGATAAAGTTGGAAAATGATAGATTACACTTCCCTTTGAAGAGTCAACTCCCTCAACTTGCTTTAAGGCAGAAAAACTTCCAAAATCATTGTGCATGGATTGCAAAGCCAAGTGGAAGCCCTAACTGATGCATTAACAGGATTTGGTGCCAATACCTGTATCAAGGGGAGATAACTATTTAAGTGCCACCTATGTGATCAGGTTAACTATAAGGTATTATTAGGTCTCCTAAGGTATTATGATTCAGTAACATATTTGAAGAAATGATGCTGTGCACCAAAGACACCAAAGTAGCGAATATTTATCTACATTAGATTTCTTGTCAAAGTGGCAACCAATTGCTTCAATCAGCTGGGATAAATTTCATGCTGAAAACCAAAATTGATACAAATGTGCGTGAGGAAGGATGGTGGGACTGTTACATCATTCTGTGTACTTCTGCTGGTGCCACAGGCCTCCAAAAGCAATATATATTGTACACGATTAACCAAATCCTACATATGCATCTGTGCAGAATAGGAAAGTTCCACCCTTGGGTCTGAAGTTTACATCAGACTTGAGGTTCTGTCAAGTGTCTGATTCAAAATTCTGATCCCTAGGACAGAATTTTCCCATCCAACACCTATGCATAATGAAGGATTATTTTTCTCACACTCTGAACAAAAAATGAGGGTTGAAGTCAAAATGTTATACAGTGTGAACAATGATTCAAGATTATAACAGCAAAACATCCAATTAAAATTTCTCCACCTCAAGATGGCAGATAAAAAGTTTGGTTTTACACCGAAAAATTCAGAGTAAATTTTAAATGATATTTTAAACATATATCAGCATTCAAAGAACAGCAATCAAGACCATCAAGATAAAGTCAATACACATAGTCTGAATAAAGTAATGAAGATTGTTTGTGCAGTGATACAAATGTGAACATGTCAAAACAGAATGCTCACACTTTTCTCTAATATTAAATGAGAATACTGTCCCTTCATCAACTTTGATTTGGAATTTATTTTCTTTTCATATTAATAAAAATGAGAAAATGAATTAAAAAATAACGACAAAATTGTTTTTTTTTTTAACCTTAAAACTGGACTACAGACTGAATCTACCTGTTAACTATGTTGATCATTGCAAAACATCCTACTCATGGGCCAATAACCTCAGTATATTTTTGGGATGTAATTTAATGTTCATCTTGATTATTGTTTAACAATGGAAATTGGGGGTTTTGCCACTTTGTGTGCACTATGACTGCAGTAGCATTTCACAAGATAACAGCCAGTTACGAAAACACAAGATCGAGATGTTCTCCACCATTGTTCTACATCGGAAAACATGATGATACAGATGTAGGAATGTTAAATTATACCCCCTTTTTTCCTTGTTTAGTAAAGAAAGATGAAATAGGCATGTGTTTGAAGGCTGGATCTGATAATGCATATTCTGGCTTAATGTACAATCTAGCATAAAACATTTGGTCCCAATTCATGACTGCATTACTTACTGTACATTCCCTCCTAAAATATTTGGTTCCATTCATGACCAAGTAATCCAGCTTACTGAACAATCTGAACTAAAATGTTTGGTCTCCTTCAAGGCCAAATTACACTGCTTCAACTATTGAGAAATTTATACGAGTGTGCACTTCTGGTAATATAATAACTCTATCTTTCATAAACTTTCACCCAAAATGTGAACTCTGCAGATCATGATGCTGAAGTAGGTGAGACAGACAGGACAGGAACTCATCACAAATCAATGTATAAACTCTAGACCTGTGGTAATATTGTCATAAATTTCAGTTGAATGCAGCAACTGATGCTAAAAGTACATAACTTTCAAAACTTTAATGCAAAATTTTAACACTGTTTATAATGCTGAAAATTGCTTTTGCTTAAAATAGGCGAGACAGGAAAAACATGAACTCCTAGTAAGCCAGCATATAAATTTTAAACATACTGTAATATTATACCAAAGTTCTGACCTACTTTAATATTATACCAAAGTTCCAGCTCAATGCAACAACAGATGTACAAAATATGTTACCGTATTTACCGTATATATTGGGACATGATAAAATAAGGTCACATGTCCCAAGACTTAAGAAACAAAATAAATTTGTATTGCATTTGTGCTCCCCCACCGACTGCATGTTGCAATAAAATTGATAAATAAAACACTTATTTGATAATAAAAAGAAAGAAACTAACCTTGTATTGTTATCATTTACTCCTTCTTTCAACATGAGCATTAAAGAATAAAATATATTCACGAAATCCGTATATGTAGCGTAGGCTTACATACTGTAGCTTGTATCGCTTATGTCCGATAGCACATGCCATATTGTTCATTGACATGAACATTGAGAAACAAATTGTGTTTGGTTGTGCTCAAAGGTTTGAATATGTTATCGGACTGAAAACTGGATCCAACAAAATCATAAACAAGAGGGAAATAATCAACCGATATCTTGAAGACAACTGCCCTTCACACATGACATGGTGTTAGGTGCAAACTAATCAAGATTGAATTATATCCAGGTCTACTGTATGGCAGTATCTCGCAAATAAAAATCATTATTTGAAAACACATTCACTTGAGTGTAAGTGACAATCTTTTCGCCGGCATGGGTTACAAAAGTATCATTACTATTTACCTGCAGACATTAATGCTCCTCTGTATTAATTATTACTACAGATGCCAAGCACATAGAAGCCTGGATGATGAATAAACACAACTGGCAGTGAGCAGTAAACTCCTTCTCTGAACTTAACCAACAGGACATCAAAGACAAAGGTTATTTTTATTACGAAGCAAGTCGACCTCAGAAGCTGACTTTGGTTACTTTTTGAATTTTTTTTTAAGGATATCAATACAAAGGTTATGTATCACTCTCATGGAAGCAATATAAAATAGCGTGACAGTGTGCGAGTGCATGCACACTCCTAAAAACACAAGCCATGCACTATGCAACTTATTCTAACTATATTTGAAAATGGTTTTAAAAAATGTTGTTAGCCACATAATCCATATATCATGAGAGGATGAAGGTCTTCAATAAATGATGGAAATAAGGAGGAAACTTAAATTCTTCTGCCAAATAACAAACACAAATTTCTATGATGCAAGTAAGATAGAAAAATATATTCTTCTGCCCCAATGCTTACACCAGTTTATAAGATGGAAAGAAGATGAAAAATTACACCCATCTGCTATATGGCAAATACAAAAGTTTATAAAAGTGAAATTCATTTTACACTGAACTGAAAACTACATTATCAGACAAATCCATCATGTTTCTTTAAAATTACCAGTGCTCAAAGAAATTTTTTTTTCTGACACAGGCCCAGGGCTGGTGAAAAAAAAAATCACAAACCCTGACTGAAATTCCACAAGCCCGGACTCCAATTTCCATATGTCCAAAATTTCCCCTTTTTTAAATATTATTTGTCACACAATGTTGCAATTGCTACAATTCAAATATAAATTCAGTAGGGGGTTTGAAAGTAATGCAGGTGTTATTAGTGTTCATCACTACACTCACTAGAGACTGGATTGTCTCGGTGTTCAGACTTCTCTGCTGGATTATCTGAGCCAATCATGGTCAGAACAAAGCTGATGTATGTCAATATTTTGTCTGCAGTATGTGCAAAGAATTCATTGCCTCGCCCCCCCCCCCCATTTTTATTTTTTTATTTTCCTGGCATATTTTATTTTTGTTGGACTTTACTGATAGCTATTTGCTTCCTAAATCAGCTTCAAAAATGAATCACATTTGAACACTATTCTGACAAATGAAATAACTATGCTTTGTATTTTATACATGCAGTAAAACAAAACTCTGAAGAAATGTTGCCACTGTTCACAAACTTGTCAAAAATCTATAAAAAAAACCATGGCTTAAACATTTTCATTCAAAGCAATGACACATAATACATTTTGTTCTCCTACATGCATCTAGCATCTCTTTGATTAACTATTTGGTAATTCCAAGTCCTGAGCATATCTATGCAAATTAGCACAGTGGGCTCACCCACTGCAGTCTTCAAACACATCTCACCAGCTATTGTTAGTCAGTTAAGTAATATGTGAAATGGTGGTTTATAACCTGACCTCACTGCCTTTCAATTACCGCAGTTTAAACTGCCCAAAGGATAGAGCTCCAATCATGTCTGTTTACTGTTTATATATGCTGCATGTAACTGGAATACACTGATAGTGGTGAGTTTTGTTGTTTTTTTTTATTTTCGAAGAATACTGAAAATTGTTTACTCGAAACATGACTCTGTCAGGGGCTTTGGGAGTGCAAATCATGTTTTAGCATGACATATCATTTTAACAATTTGATTAAAATCAATTTCAACTTCACGTAGGACAGTGGTGATCTGATTTTAATCAGGCTGTGCTGTGTTACAGCAGGTATGTTAACATCTTGAAAATACATTTCCACATTTCATCAGCATTTTCTCTGACAGATTTGACTTTTTTTAAAAGCCTGATGGGCACCTCTGTTAAAATACAGGATAGGCCTGATCTGAAATCTGAGGTGCCCTGGGCATGGGGCTATCAGATTTTTTGAGCACTGATTGCTTTTTCCTGTGCAGTTCTTTTAAGATTACCAAGACAGGTCAGTAAAAAACAGAAATTACTGCTGGTTTTTATTCAAAACTAAAATGTAAAGGGGGCAATGAGAAACATTTATGACACTTAATAAAGAGTTTCTTTACAATCAAGTATACTTCATGAAAGAACTGAACTGACACTACATCTTCAGTTAGAAAATGTGACATTTTCTTCAGATCTATGAAAAGATAATAAATTAATTCAATGCAAAGCAATTACTTTGGTTATGAGTCTAAATGTTTGGCATGACAAAGTCTTGTAGATTACATGAGAAAATTTTAATGTCTCACTTCAAAAGGTTTAACAATCAGAGTTCTCATTTCAATTGATGTTATGACAATTAAAGTTTGTTTATTAAAGTTTGGAGTTTTTTCCTGTTTGTCAGTGGGATTATTTAAATGAAAAGCATGTTAACAGGAACTCAATATATAACACAGCACAAGCTATAGCCCTACAGAGATATTATCATTTTCCCTTGAATGCAGCAAGTGAAGTAGATGATGCATGACTTTTGTAAATGTAATGCAAAAGTTAACATTGTTAATGCTTATGTCACTGGGTGAAAAGTGACTACTGTATCTGACTTTTCTTATGCAATCGAGTTACTTAACTGCTTAAAGCTTCATTATACCATTATACTGATAAAAGAAAGTTTTTGAATCTTACTTTGTGTAGCATAATAGCCAGAAAAACAATCATAGTTAAGTGGGATGATGACATCTTGACAGCTGCTCCCATGGCAATTCCATCAGCTGGAAAGACAGAGATATAACAGTCTCATGAAATCACGCAGACTTTAATTGTATTCACACCTGTAAAAATACATTTATCTGTGGGATATGGGTGATTTGCTCCTCAGAAGGAGACAAATGAAGAGCGCAGTGAATGCATATTATATGCCTGCCTCATGTTTAACAGTCCATCATTGACTCTGGAAATTATTGACCAATAGGTCTCAATCACCTTGATCTTTGCTCTTTGTATGCAGTCATGTACTAAAATTAATGTGCAGAAACCATAATTTTATTAACAGACCTACCATAAGCATCAACTATGAAACTGTGACCCCAAACATTCAGTAAATGACAAAGTTTTTCTGCAAAACCAATATTCCTTTGACCCGCAAATCAAAAGGCCTCTTCCATAAGTGCAAGGCATCTAAACATTTTGGTTAAGGTATGTGGTCTTCAGATAAAGTTAGCATGGCAATTTCTTTTGTCTCCAAAGTGGCTGTAACATGCAAAAATCTTATGTATCCAAAGTGGTCTTAACATGTAACCATTTGACCACACAATCATTAGGTTTCTTTCTAACTGAACATGTAATTTATCCACAGACATTGGTGGGTGAATAATATAAAAAAAAAACTGAAGGTTTTTGCAAAAAGCATGGTTCTTCTTTCAGTCACAAAGACAATGACATCTGACCCACAATTTGATAGTTATTTTCATTATGAGCCACCAACAATGTTTTGTAACTGTAGATGCTGAAGAATTTTTGAGTTGTTGTGTGTAAACAATTTTTCTTCTTTCAGTCAGTGACCTTGACCTTTATGCTTTTTTAGAGGTGCACAGTATTACCAGTATACTGGTTTATGTTTCCAGTGGAAGAGTACCATGGTACTTTTTCACTGTAATGATACTTCATTAGTTTCTGTCAACAGGGAATGTATGGAAATTCATGAGTAATCTTATTTTGAATTTTTTTATGTACTTTGATGTGAAACATAGAAACGTAATGGGATTATAATTTTAACATTATTTTCATTTCTATATTTTCAAATGTGTGTGAAAATATAAGATTTCCCATCTTGCCAAGCAACACTTTATTGTGTGTGCCAACTGAATATGTTGCAACAAAAATGAGCAGTTTATTTCAGACATGGAAATTAATTTGTGCTGAAGAAACCTGACTTGATGCCATGTGTTTTTTCTATTAGGCTATTCCCTTTATTTCCTTGACCCCTTACTTCCTTGACAACAAGGAAAAACCAACTTTGATGCACTACCACAATGGACTTGCTTTCTGATCGGATATGATTAAATAGTTTACAATATGCTGAAACTGGAACTGACCGATACAGGTTAGGTCATTCCAATTCTATCACTCTCATAAGTCACTGATATTTACATGATCAGCCTATGAAAGGTGACTTTACAAAAACGGGGCAGGGGTGCTGTGCTTAAAGAGTAAATTTGATTTTCTAAGCTTCAATTCTGAAACAAGTTTAGTACATAATAAAAAGAAACTTTTCTTTCTCCGTTTAAATACCAGTTATATTTCATCTTGTAATACCATAAAGATATATTTTAACTTGTGACTTTGCCACTTGTTAAAATATAATTTTTTTGTACCACACAATGAAAACTATTCCTTATTTACAAAACAGATGTATTTGTCACAAATAAATTTTGAATATTACAAATATAAAAATATTTATAAACCTTTAATCACATGTTTGACAAGTGTCATGTATGCCAACATGGCAGCAGGATGAGATATTGTGAAACATATTCGGGACAAATCCAACATTCAGAAAAATTTCCAAATAAAAGAAATGGAAAACAAAATGTCATTGTTTTTAGTTATTTACTAGCATATGTTAATGTGTTAAGTACATGTACTCTTTTGTAAGACATCCTAAGAATTTCAGAAGAGCAGTTGTTTTCTGTTCCTTATGTACATAATTTCTTTAGCCCACTAAATAATTACATGTTTCTCGAGTCAGTGTGTTTTATGTTTACTAGTCCTCTGATAACATCTTGCCCAGATGTTAGCATCCCACTCAAAGTTTCCCTGCTGATTAATCAATGGTGTAGCTAGTAAACTGTAGGATTTAGTGTCAACACTTCCCATTTCTACCAACAAGCTCTCTAATGACAGCACAGTGTCTTTTACAGAGTGTCAGTTATAGTGTAAGTTTAATGATCCCAATTTAGTTCCAGTTTTCAGATGACACCTTTACAACAATTAACATACATGTAGCAAATTCATCTACTATAAGTTACAAACAATTTTATTTTCTCTGTGTATGTGTGTGGTGGCAGTGATTTTCTTTGAGACAAGATATTTTATTTTCTTTTATCTCAGGATAATTCATTTGTCTCAAATAATATAATGGATATGACTTGGTATTATTTTGCTATGAATCAGGGCAATCTATTTTTTTCCAACAATTTAAAGAAAGAAATTTATAAGACATCACATGCCCCTGCCCCAGAAAATTAAATTTTTGGTCCCTAATATAACTGTGGTGTACTGTGATATGTATCACGATATGTGGTACCTAGCTCTATTGCTTTTGATACTGAAATCAATAGGCTTCTTCCTTACCCAAAGTGTAAATCATCCACTAAGTTTAATAACTACAGACGATGGACAACTTGAGCTATAGTGAGGAAAAGAAATGGTAACTGACAGATGGACAATATCATAAAATAATATGCTTAACCTTATGGCAGATGGATAAAAACCACAAGAATCAAATATGAGTTCATTCAGATCCTTGATTTTATCCTTGAATGTTAAAGACTGTTATGGAATACTGACAACACACCCCACTCCAAACTTTCCTGCCATGGTGATCACTGATGTATGTTTTATCCATTTGTCTTTCTGTTTTGTGCTATGTACCTTCTGCTGCTTTACCATGAACTCCTTTTCTTTTCTATTGATTATTTTAGGTTCAATTTACATCTTGGAATGTTTCTAATTCTAACTTGTTTCCTTTCAAGGTATCTAGACATTTTACGTTCAATTTACATCTTGGAATGTTTCTAATTCTAACTTGTTTCCTTGAAGGTATCTAGACATTTTAGGTTCAATTTACATCTTAGAATGTTTCTAATTCTAACTTGTTTCCTTTGAAGGTATCTAGACATTTTAGGTTCAATTTACATCTTGGAATGTTTCTAGTTCTAACTTGTTTCCTTTGAAGGTATCTAGACATTTTAGTAAGCTTGAACTTTAAGCTGTGCCTTCTACCAGATTCAATTTAAATACTTTATGCTTTTCTTGCTTATATTTTAAGCTCTGTGCCATTTGTTTTGTGTCTTACTGCAGTTATGTAATTAGAACCCATCACCACATTATTTAAAATTTTTATGGCTGGAAAATCATTTACCACCAAGAATATATCTCATATTCAGCACCCACCCCCATAGCACAGAAAATTCTTATAACTGGAAAATGAGTTACCACTAAGAAGATGTCTCATATTTAACACCCACCCCAACAAAAATCTTACAACTATTCTAGCATATTTTTAAGTGTAAACTAACAATAAAATTAAGTGTAAACTAACAATAAAATTAAATTTCTAAACTACATTTAAAATGTATTTATTTATGTTAATCCAGAAAAATTATAGAACAGGCAGAAAAGTCAAAGAAACTGCAGAGTATCACCAAGTGTCCTTAAATTAAGTCCTGAATGA
>JAECUM010030526.1:0-21025 GCA_016617855.1 Megalonaias nervosa | reverse complement strand
GGGGTCTATGTCTGCTGCGTATCATATTTATACATAAAAATACCTATATAAGAAAAGGAAAAAATATAAGTTAGTAAACTCACCAGGCATATTACTTTCTTCTCCTTGTGGTCTAAAGGCTGTAGAAAAAAAAAGAAATGCCAAATACTATTTCTTTTACATGTATAGAGCTAGCACAAGTTCAATTTCAACTTTTAAGGGTCTGAAAAATCAAACAAATAACCCCATCTGGGCCTCAGATTTCATTAAATTTCTCCAGATTTTACATTATCTTCTTTGTAATACTTTTAGAAATATCTGAAGCAGAAACAGAAGAAAGCATCTTGGCAGGTTTTAAACCATATACCTGAAAATGTTACTATTATTGAAATTGCAGCAAAATTTTATGGGGAATGAAATAAAGATGTGCCAAGATTTGAAACTATGATAGTCATTCATTTCCACACTGGTCACATGTGAAGTAGACTTTCTAATCAAAATTTTTGTTTCTTGATATATGGCTTTAAACAATTTTTTAGCAAACATTGAAATTGTTAGAATGATTTTGGCTGGTTACTGAACAAATCCCTATTTGTTATTGGGGTTGCTTCAGAAATTTCAAATTATTTTGGTTGGAAGAATTACAATTCCACATCTGGTTCATTATCTGTTGTCAGGCAAACATGCTTTGTCTACATAAATCAATGTTATGATGAATGATTCTGCACAAAGTCAGTAAGTCTCAAATTGTTACCTGCTAACCCATCATAAACATGATTGCTAAATTAAGAAATGAGGTCATTCCCATGTGTTTAAATTACCAATTGTACCTCTCATCTCATAGTCCTAACATTATAACAGTACAATTGGAAATGCACTTCCCAAAAGAAAGTTAGGTGGATATTCCAAAATGACAAACTCTATCATGTTACTTAACAGTTTTGACAGTGAAATTCATGTACTTAAAATGTACAATGTAGATATAAAAATGATTTTTAATAATAATAATAATAATAATAATAATAATAATAATAATAAAAAAAATAAAAAATATTATTATTTTTTAAATTTTATTTATTTATTTATTTTTTTTAAAAATTATTTTAGTTTTCCTTTTTCTGCATAGTTGTTTCAGAATGTTTGAGACTTTAATATATTTTTTTTAGAAATGTAATTTATTCCATTCATGCAAAATTTAAATTAATATTTGATGAATATAAAATAAAAATCATGAAATTTTAAAAACCTTAAATGCATTTGCAACTTTTCTGAACAATGATGCACTCACTCATGAGGATCAGCACTCTAGTAATAGCCACTTTGCTATGGATTATGAATTCAAATGCAGTGACAAATATATCAGCAATAAATCAATAATTAATTGTACCTATTTTAAGCTATTTGAGATATTTATTAAGAAATGCAATCTCATTTGGAAATACCATCCAGCTGTATTTGGCAGAAATGATCCATTTGAAATTAGCAGACCTTCCTCCATCATCCATTGTTAAAAAGCACATTATATACCAATTGCATTGGTCAAATATAAGTGCATGACTGTGTACCATATGTTTCCCTGAATATCAGTCATTTCTGCACACACAGTGCAAAGTGTGTTCAACAGTCAGAAATAGCATCTGTCACTCTATAATTACAGATACTTATATGGTATCAAGTCATTCATTTTCCATATCTACTAACTTATAACTAAGGTCTAAGTGCAAACAACACAGACCATGATCTGCCATCACATAATGTGCCAGCAGATCAGGGTCTATGTTGTTTGTTCTGCTGATAACTCCTAACATTCTCCATAGACCCAGATCTGCTGATGCATTTTGCCATGACAGATCAGGGTCTATATTGTTCGCAAGTTAGACCCGACTTATAAGCAAGTATATAGGTATTAAATTTTGTTGTACTTCTGGGGAATAACTGTCTACAATGTATACAAATTAGTAACATGATACATCATCATAGGTGTCATAAATATTGGACTTATTCTTTTGTTCGACGGAAATGAAATATTTTGCCTAAGATTAAAAACAGCAATGATAGAAAATTTCCTTAGGGTTCGTTCTTATGCACTCAAATGGAGTGTGTGTGTAATTTAGATTTTTAATGTAGCGTTAACTATTTTTCAGTCATATCGCTACGATAACTGCAGTGTAGCAGTTTAAAGTGATGTCTAGCACTGGGGCATCATGCCACCAACATGTAGCATCATGTCTCATCCAGTCACATTATCCTGACACCAGGCCAACCAGTCCTAACACTAACCTCTTAATGCTGAGTGCCTAGCGAGGCAGCTGTTAGTACCATTTTTTGAAGTCTTTGGTATGACTCTGCTGTGGTTCCAACCCACGACCTCCCGCATCCGGGGTGGATGCTCTAACCACTAGGCCACTGGAGCAGTCTCACTCAAAAGGATCAAGTGATGATAAACAATACATACCACATATAATGACCATCTAGACATCACAGGCAAATGTTCATATCATGTTTAAAATTCAGTTTAGTCAATGTCACAAAATATGTTTGTAGATTTGTAACGTATATAGGAATGTAAAACATCTTTATTAGATCAATACATACCATTCAAACTCTCTAGTTCAATATATGTGCAATGAATTCTTAAAACCAGCATGGTAAAAGTAAATTAAATAAACTTTTTAATTGCATAAAGAATTTAAGAAAACAATACTTACGTTCAATGATTGCTATTTGGATGCATCTGTCTGTCCCTAGAAAAGAAATGAAACAAATACAAAACAACAGATTTCTCATGGAAATGCACGTTATAATATTTCTCACATAATAACCTTATAATAAATTCACATAATAAACTCATAATAAAATCACATAATAAACCCATAATAAATTCACATATTTACCTCATAATAAGTTCATGAAAAGTGTGGACATATCTTATAATTGAAGGAAAAGAAAGTTACAATAAATTAATGTGCGAAAAGGTTTGTAAAGTCTCCATCAGTTTCCATTTACTTATATAATTTGATGCTGCTTATCATCTGACATTTATACAAATTTTGTTTGAAAATGAAAGAATTTTAAACAAATTATTGTTCTTTTTTATAACAAAAGTCCATTTCAAGGCAGTCCTTGAAATTGTGGACCAATAAATTATGAACAGTCAACTCCCCTAAGACTTCAATAATAAACATCTTTGTAAAACTTTTCTATAGGTAATGTGTTGTTTCCTTAATGAACAAAAAATCATTTAAATGGAATTTTCATTAATTTTTACCACTGGAATTGCTTGAAATTTTAATATACAGCGTATTTATATTTTTTTATTTCCATAGTCTTTAAAATAATGCAAATATCCACAGAAATTTAAAAAAAAAAAAATTGAAAATCTAACAAACTTTTGGCACACTGGTGCATATAACAATATGAAAATGTGTGTATCGCATGCTAAAAAGCAAATTTTACGTCAAAATAATAACTCTGTCAAAAGATTTGGCAAAATATAATCAAAACTTGTTTCTTTTAGACAGATTAATACTTCTATGTAAATAACAAGAATAACATGTACACAGTGTCTGCAGAACCTCAGGTCATAATAGAGTAGGGAGAATCAATCAAAGTTTGGACAGTGTTTACAAATCTTCAATATAAGCATTTCTTATAAGAGGTACATAAGTGGCACCAGATTAACATAAACCAAAATAAAAACATTTGAAAAGAAATGATCTTCAATTTTGTTAAAAATATTTGAGCTAATTTCAACGCCTCATAAAATTTGCTCAAATTCCATGCTCACTAAAAATTTTTAATTTACTTTAACTTTTGCATTAACTTAAAATAAACATGCCAGACTTTGATTTTGCTGAAAGACAACCAGTTTTGCCAAACAAATGGAATAATGAAGAATAGTTAACCTTGACTTCTTTAAATAAAAATCTTTAATAATGAATGGGTTTTTTTCCCATGGGGAGCATCTAAAGTTTTCAATGCAATGTTCATGTAAAAAGGTCTGATAATAGTTCTCAATGCATAGGCAAGCTACATAAATAAGAATTAGGGTCATATTAGGTTGAAATTAGATAGACATTAAATTCTCCCATGGTAGGCCAACATTAATGACATTCAAATTTTAAGACCAAGACTGGGAATTTTACAAACATTTCCAAAGATTATTACATGAACCAGTTTTAATTTCTACTGTAAATAAAAACAAAAAAGTCTGCAAAAAATTGGCATGTGCAAGGAAAAAAGCTTGGCACCAGAAAAGAAGGACAGGATAACATAAAAGTAAGGCAGGATGCAAGGAAAATAGAGCAGGGCACCTGGATAAAAGGGCAGGATCACAAAAAGTGAGGCTGTGTGCAAGGAAATAAAGGAGGGCACGAGGAGAGAAGGGCAGGATAACAAATAATGTAGGGCATAAAGAAAAAAATGCAGGGAATAAGAAGAGAAGGGCAGGACGACAGAAAAATTAAGCAAGGTACAAGGGAAATAAAGCAAGGTTCCATGAGGGCCAGGATAACAGAAAATTAAGGCTACAAGGAAAATAAAGCAAAAGCAAGGCAGGGTGCAAGGAAAATAAAGCAGGACACCAGAAGAGAAGGGCAGGATAACACAAAAGAGAGGCAGGGTGCAGCAACACTTTTTGCTGAAATGCTCTATAGACAACATGGAACAATTTTACAACATAACCAACATTTAGGACTGAATATGTTATGAAACTTGTTGGCTTTAGCATTACCTGTATCAAAATTCTCTCTTATTTTAAATTTCCTTTTTTGTGCAGAGTTTTCATCCAGGATATTCAGAAAACTTAAGCTGGAAGAGGATGTAGGAGTACTATCTTCCTGGGAGGCTGTATCTTCTTCTGTTTCTCTCACAATGTTATATTCATTTCTCTCATTCTGGAAAAACTTTCCAAGACCTGAAATTCAATTAACAAATTAATCAATCAATCAATCTATTCTTCTGTCTGTTGCTCTTGCATCCTTAGTACATCAGACATCTTCTGACATGGTCTATTCTATCTATCAACATACAAGGGACAGGAAGAATTACACTACTTTCAAGCTGATGTACCAAAAGGAGTAACACGTAAACCACATACTGTGAGATCATTGATCTTCATGAGCATGAATTTTCTTGGTTTAAGGCAATGATGACATTTTCTAACAGTACTTATATCAATCAGGCTTGAAGGATTAGGGGGTCTTCTTGTTTCAAATGAGATGTTTGTTTTGGATTTGTGGGTTTAATGCCATGTTTAGCACATGATAGGTTATAGATGATGGCCAGTTTATTTCATGGAGGAGGACCCCAGCAAAACGCTGGGAAGAACCAATGACCCATAGGAGTTGGGTCTCTAAAACTGTCATTTATGGAAACCAAAAGAATCGCTAAACTAGGTACCCAAAAATACTGGTGAATTCAGAGTAATCTGCTGTCAACTGATAATCAGTTGTCATGACAATCAAGATGCTGATTCAAATATCTCTAATTTAAAATTTTATTACAGTCTGCATGTTCATGAGTCCATGATATCGTTTTTCATGCAAATTCAAAATTTCTAAACATAATATCAGGACAGATAATTTCACTTGTGTTTGTAAAACATATATGCCACACTGCTAGCCTAAAAATTAAGTCTCAAAATTAAAAAATGTACAAAAATATCTGAAAATTGCTGTAATGGCATCAAAGGTTCAACAGGCTATCTATATATAATGGCTGTCAGAATAAAAAAGGAATTGCTTGCTTGTCCTTTTTTAAGGAATTTTACTAGTAACAATACTACATGGATAATTTCAGACCCATATAGTAACATTACCCTATTTCCAAGCACAGAATTTTTGTTATCTCCAAAACTTGATGTAGTAACAATACTACATAGCATCCCCCCAAACACATGTAGTAACATTACTCTATCTCCTGGCACTGATTTTGTAATCTCCAAAACCTGATGCAGTAACAATACTACAACTGATGTAGTAACAATACTACATAGTTCTCCTGCTATCCCCCCAAACCCATGTAGTAACATTACCCTATTTCCAAGCACTGATTTGTGATCTCTGAAACCTGATGTAGTAACAATACTACATAGTTCTCCTGCTATCTCCCAAATCCGTGTATTAACATTACCCTATTTCTAGGCATTGATTTGTGACCTCCAAGACCTGATGTAGTAACAATACCACATAGCCATCCCCCAAACTTATGTAGTTTCATTACCCTATTTCCAAACACTGATTTTGTTATCTCTGAAACCTGATGTAGTAACAATACTACAACTAGCTATCCCCCCAAATCCATGTACCAATAGTATCATTGCTCTTTTTCAAGGTAACTGGTGATTTTATAATCTTCAAAACCTGTTGTAATAATAATACTATATTGATGCCTAAACCCATGTAGTAATAATACCCTACTTCCAGATGACAGTGTAAAACTGATTTGTAATCACCAGAACCTAATGTAGTAACAATACTACATAGCTATCCTCCAAACACATGTTGTAACATTACCCAATTTCCAGGTGGCATTGTAAAACTGCATTTTTGACCACCAAAACATGATGTAGAAACAATACTTAGCTATCCCCCCAAACCCATGTAGTAATATTACGCTATTTCCAGGTGACAGTGAAAATATTATCTGCAACCACCAAAATCTGCTTTAGTAACAATACTATATTGCTATCTCCCAAACCCATGTAGTAATATTACTCTATTTCTAGGTGACAGTGTAGAACTGCTTTTGTGATCACGAAAACCTATGTAGTAACAATAGTAAAACAAATAAATCTATTCTCAGGGAACACTGTTACACCGAGTATGTGATCTCCAAACCCTGCTGTAGTAAGAATACTACATAATGGTAAACACCAAAATAATGTGGTAATATTTCCCTATTTCCATGTGAAAGTGTACCACTCATTTTGTGGCCTCCAAAATCCTGATGTAGTAATAACACTACATTGGTAATCACAGAACCCATGTAGTAATATTACTCTGTTTCCAAGTTTACAGTGTATCAATGATTATGTGATCTCCAAACCTGATATAGTAATAATACTACATTGCATCAAATCCATATAGTAGCATAACCCTATAATTTTCCAGCCGAGAGTGGAACACTGATTTTGTCTTCTCACAAATCTGATGGAGTAATTTTGCTACAAGGATGAAGTTTAATGATATGCATTAATGATTTTTGTTAATATAGTAACATGACGATATTGTTACTCCTGAAACACATCTTGTAGTGATACCTCTTGCTGATGATGCTTTACTTCTTTGTTAATATCAAACACTTGCAGTAATATTACCCTATTTCCAAAGTAATAGTTAAGTATCATTGTTTTGATCTTCAAAACCATTAGTTGTTACTACATGTATTCCTACAAGTCCAAAATTTACTGCTCTGCCATATTACTTTTTAATTTAGCATTTCTGCTTTGTTAATCTCAAAATCCTTTTGTAATAATGCTGTTTTCAGTGAAAAATACCAGAAAATCAGAATTTGGTTTTTCACCTTGTATGACAATGAAACAATGAACCCCACCACATCCCTTATACCCAACAAACAAAAACATGCCACAACAAATTATTAAAGCTTATTATTAACAATACTTTGTTACGAGTCTATGCTCTTAAAATAAGTAACAGAAAAGAGTGAAGACAACGAGCTTTGTAAAATTCAAGAAATAATTTATTTCCCTAGAATACAAAGTGAAAAATTAAGCAAAAATAACTTACGGTTTTACGAATCAAATCCAAAAATAATCCAAGAATTAAAAATAGAAGCCCTAGTAATAAAAGTCCTGAATGAAACTGAGTTCGAGTCTCAATGAAATCCGAAATGGAAGGCTATGACATCTGTTGTGGTCAGTGAAGTGCTGCTGTGCCAACAGTCCTTTGTTGAATCACAGAAAATATTATTCCAGTTTTGAATTCAGTATAACTTCCAATAAATGTATTATCCAAGCATTTTGTCAGAGCACTTATGTATTTCAAGGGAAAAGAATCACTTGAATTCAATAATTTGAAGAAAATAAAAATTCAACCCAAAGTGGTCACAACATTATAAGAACTTAACGTGTCAATTGTTTAAGCCCAACTGACAAACATCTATACAAAACAACAGTTATACGCTAATTAAGACGCAAAACAGATTCCCGGATGAGGGTCAAAATTTCATTCTTCTGGAAAAAATAGAAGTTTGTACCAATTGATAAATGCTACTTGTCATGTAGTCCAGGTATGACCTTGACTAAGCTTAATGATTCTTACTTTGAGAAAGATAAAAAAAAATAATAAAAAAGTTGTTTACCAAAACTGTCACTGATTTTGAAACAAGGTCAGGAACTAGATACAATGTTTCTATTATTAGCTGTTTATCAATGAAATAAAAAACAAATAAAAGTCAGGTCAAACAGAACTGAACTGAAATTCTGGGCAATGTCAATCCAGAAAACAAAGTTACATTACAATAACATGTAATGGAATTAAAAAATCTAAAAATAACAAAAAAACAATTAAATTAAATATACATAACACTTCACCCCATAAAAGAAAAAGAAAGATTTATATACTAAAGCTTTCTTTTACCATAGTCAATTATACAAGAGATTTAATTAAAAAAAATAACATAAGAAGAAATCTTATGAATGATACAAATTATCCATGAAATAATATATTTCTAAACACGTGAAAGAGCATCTGCTATTAAATTGTCTTTTCCCTTGATGTGCCTGATGTCAATATTATATTCCTGCAACAACAAACTTAACCTTAATAATCTCTGAGTTTTGTTTTTCATCTTGCCGATGAAAGTAAGGGGTTGTAATCACTAAACACAATAATCGGAGAAGGAGCTGAACTAATATAAACTTCAAAATGTTGTAATGCCAGTATCAAAGCCAAACATTCCTTCTCAATTGTTGAATGATTTCTCTGGTGCTTATTTAATTTCTTAGAAAATAGCACACTGGATCAACACTATTTGTATCTTCTTGAATCAATACTGCTCCAACCCCAACATTATTTGCATCAACAGACAGTTTAAATAACTGACTGAAATTTGGAGCTGTAAGAGCTGGTGCACTCTTAAGTATGGCCTTTAACTTATCAAAAGCCTCAGACATTTTTCAGTCCAATGAAACTTGGTTTTCTTACTCAATAAATTTGTCAGGGGTTCAGCAGTTATGGAAAAATTGGAACAAAATTTCCAGTAGTATCCAGCCATACCTAAATATTGCATCAGTTGCTTTTTACTGACAGGCACAGGGAATTCAGAGATAGTCTTGACCTTAGCATCTATAGGTTTAACTTGTCCATGCCCCACAATATGTCCTAGAAATGTTACACAAGCACGGCAGAACTCACTTTTGGATAAATTAATTGTCAAACTTGCATCAGTGAGTCTGTCAAAGAATTTCTGATTTGTTGCTAAATGTTTTTTCCAGGTGTTGTTGTAGATGATGACATCATCGATGTAAGCATCACAATTATGTAACATGTTCATTAAACATTGAAAAGTACTTGGCCCAAACGGCATCACTTTATATTGGTAAAGTCCATCTGAAGTCATGAATGCCGAAATTTCTTTTGCCCTTTCCGTCAGTGGAATTTTCCAAAATCCTTTCAGAAGGTCAAATTTGGTGACATACTTTACATTTCCAATTTTATCAATGGAGTCATCGATTCTTGGTAACGGAAATGAATCTGTTTTAGTCACACTGTTCACCTTTCTATAATCAATGTACATACGGAAAGTTTTATCTGGTTTCAGAACAAGTATACATGGTGAACTCCAGTCACTTTTTCTCAGTTCTATGAAATCATTTTCCAGCAAATACTGAATTTCTTTTTTCAAACACTCCTGTTTGAGAGGGTCCATCCTGTATGGGTGTTGTTTGATAGGTTTGGAATTTACAATTTCAACGTCATGGTATATTTTATTTGTTGTGTTAGAAACATCTGGAAATAAGTGCTTATATTCAAATAATAACTGTTTAAGTTCATTCCTTTCTTGTTGTTGCAAATGTGAAAGTTTCTGGTCCAGATTATTCATAATTTCTAAATTCCAAAGATTTGTCACTCCAAAATCTATAGTGTCCGATTGCATTCCTTCATTTAAATCCTCAATGAGTGGGACAGGTACAACTAAATTAATTGCATGATTAACTCGGCTATCTCTCTCAACATACTCCTTTAACATGTTTATGTTGTAAAGTTGATTTTGTGTTTGCCTCCCAGGAGTATTTATAATGTAATTTAAATCATTTACTTTCTTTTCAACTGTGTAGGGACCATAATACTTGGCCTGAAGAGGATTTTGTGGTATGGGAAAGAGAGCCAGAACTCTATCACCAGGCTGAAAACTCCTTTCCTTTATATTTTTATCATACCTTAATTTCATTTTTGACTGAGTAGAGTGCAGATTAGCTCTTGCAACCTCACAAGCCTTTGACAACTTATACTTAAAATTGGAAACATAATCGAGATGATTGATTTCAGTATCTTCATTAGAAAGAAGTTTCTCTTTTAACAACTTCAATGGTCCATGCACAATATGTCCAAAAACTAGTTCAAAGGGACTGAGTCCTAAAGATTCTTGAACTGATTCCCTAACAGCAAACAATAATAAATGAATGTCTTCATCCCAATCTTTACCCGTATCAAAACAATATGACTGAATCATATTTGTCAAAGTCTGATGAAATCTTTCTAAAGCCTCTTGGCTCTCAGAGTGATAGGCAGAAAATTTGAATTGTTGGATGCCTAATTCTTACATAACTTGCTGGAAAATTCCAAACATAAAATTTGACCCTTGATCAGATTGGACAGATTTGGGAAGGCCAAACTGAGGAAAAAAAACTTTATCAAAGCTTTTACTATTGTTTTAGTTTTAATATTCCCCAAAGGAATTACCTCTGGGAATCTTGTTGATGCACACATTATGGTCAACAAGTATTGGTTACCTGACTTGGTCTTAGGTAAGGGACCAACACAATCTACCATTATTCTGCTAAATGGTTCGTCAAATGCAGGAATTGGTTGCAGATGAGCCTTATGTATCTTCTGATTGGGTTTTCCTACCATTTGACAAGTATGACAAGATCTGCAGTATTTACAAACATCACTTTTAATTTTTGGCCAATAGAAGTGATTCAAGGTCTTGTGATCAGTCTTATTAATCCCTAAATGACCAGCCATAGGAGTTTCATGGGCCAGACTAAGTATTTCCTGTCTGTATGATTTTGTAACTACAATTTGATAGTTCACTGACCACTCGTCACCAGCAGGTACCTCGAGAGGTTTACATTTTCTCATAAGACTCCCATTTTTAGTGAAATAACAAACAGGTACTTCAGTGGCTTCAGTTTCACTAATGGCCCTTTGAAACAAACAGGAGATCTCAGGATCTTTTTCCTGTTCAAAGTGATTGTCATTTGTCACCATGATTAGAATAAAGAGACTGAGTAGTTAAAAGAGGATCACTGTAATCAATACCGTCTGATTGATCCAAACATGGAGTAAAAGTGACCTCATCAAAAGCCTGACCATTACATGTGTCAGCTAAAGGAATACTTTCATTTTCAACAGCTTTCTTAGCTCTAGCTCTAGTAACTACACAAGCTGGTTATGAATCAGGGAATTCTTTTTCAATAGGGTCAACTTTCTGATCCAAAGAAGGCTTGTCAGTTACAAGTAGATTAACCACAACCTTATCTCCAGCTAGGTTATTGCCTAGTAATAAATGAATGCCCTCAATGGGTAAAGATCACACTGTTCCAACTGTCATGGGTCCTGAGACTAAGTCTGATGACAAATTTACACAATGGAGAGGAACATTAACAAAGCCGCACTCACTCCCTGAATAAGAACACTCTCATTAGAAGAAAACTTCTCAGAAAAAGGCAAAGTACCTGATAACAAAAGGCTCTGAGAAGCTCCCGTGTCCCTTAAAATTTTAATAGGGATGGGAATGGCTGAATCACCCAAGAGTGATATAGAACCCTTTGACATGAATGGTTCATAATTCTCCATAATAAAATCAGACTGGGGTTTATTAGACCCAACAAATGTATTGCTTTCAATACATGACCGTGACCTTGACCTCTTAGAAAGAAGAGCATTTGGAATAGGTCTATCTTGATTCTGATGCTTATTTTTCAATTTGTAGCAATCAGAAGTGATGTGTCTTTTTTTTTTCTTGTAATAGGTACAAGTAGGAAGAGATAAGGATTTCTGATCAAGCTTATCAGAAACTTGATTTCTAAAATATGTGCCAGATTGAAATTTAGAAGTGCTCGGATTAGGCTCAAATACTTTTTTACCAGACGACGGCTGAGTGGAAGACTTGCCTACAAAAGAAATTTTATGAGCTATGGAATACTTGTCAGCATTGCAAGCAGCATTTTTCAAGGTTCTGACCTTACACTCATCAAAATAAGTCTTAATGTCACTATGGACACAGTTCTTGAACTCTTCAAGTAATACAAATTGTCTGAGATTTTCATAATCTTGATTAACCTTTTTAAAATAGAACCACCTATCAAAATGTCATGCTTTTTCCCATGCAAATTTGATTTAGGTCTGGTCAGCTGATTTTCTAGAATTCCTTAAACCTTGTCGATAAGCCTCAGGGACTAACTCATAACCCTTTAAGATATAGTCCTTAACCAGATCATAGTCTGCACTCTGTTGTAGTGACAGTGAAATGTAAATATCACTAGCTTTACCAGTAAGTACACATTGTAATAATAGAGTCAGTACTTCCTTAGCCACTTCAGATTTTCAGCAATTTTTTCTGACTGAGGAAAATATTTGTCTACTTCTTTTTCTCTAAAAGGGGGCACTAACCTAATATTCTTAGTAAAATCAAAACTTGAATTTGTATGCAAAGTGGGAATGTGCTTTTCACTTGCCAGCTCTAACTTTCTTAATCTAAATTTATATTCTCTTTCTTACTTCTCTCTTTGCATTTGCATCTGTCTCTCTCTCTCTCTCTCTCTCTCTCTCTCTCTCTCTCTCTCTCTCTCTCTCCTCTTTCTCCAATTGTAACTGCATTTGTTACTTAACAGGATGCATTTTTGACCTGGACTACCCTTTTAGCACAGAAATGTGGGAAAAAGAATCCATCATTTTGCTTTAGTTTAGGATAGAAAATTCCATCCTTGGGATTTCAAATTTGCATTAAACACTCAGCACATCCTTGCATATGAATTAAAATTCTAAGCTTCAAATGGAATTTTCCTATTCTACACAAAGTCATATGATGGGTTCTATCATTACTACAATGAGCATGGAGATCAGCAATGTTGACTTGGGAAGGTAGTCACAGTTGATAATCAGTAGAGTAATATTACTATGTGTGTGTGATTTGGATTTTTAATGTAGATTTAATAATTTTTCAGTCATATTGCAATGATGTCTGCGTGGCAGTTTATAGTGATGTCTAGCACTGGGGCATCATGCCCCAGACATATAACATGATATCCTACCCAGTCACATTATCCTGGCACCAGGCCGACCAGTATTAACACTAACCTCTTAATGCTAAGCGCCTAGCAAGGTAACTGTTAGTACAATTTTTATAAATCCCTGGTATGATTCATCCAGGGTTTGAACCTGTGACCTCCCGCATCTGAGGTGGATCGTGTATCCACATGGGCCACCGGAATGGTAATACTACTATGAAGAAGGGATTTGCAAGTAGTAATGATATTTAATACTAAGTAAAAAGGTAGTGCCATATGAGAAAGAGAGCACTGAATTTTCTTTTATATTCTGGAGGCAGTGTGAGGCATAGCTGAAATAATCTTACTACATAAAAATTTTTAAATGACAAAATGAATGTTAGACTGTTACAATGGAAATAGAGTAATGTTACTACATGGGTTTGGGGATAGCAGGAGAGCTATGTAGTATTGTTACTACATCAATTGTAGTATTGTTACTACATCAGGTCTTGGAGATCACAAAGTCAGTTCCTGGAAATAGGATAATGTTACCACATGTACATGGGTTGGTAGGTTTGCTATGTAGTATTGTTACTACATTAGGTTTTTGGAGATCACAAAATCAGTGCTGAGAAATGGGGTAATGTTACTACATGGGTTTTTGGGGGATGGCTGTGATGACTATGTAGTATTGTTACTACGTCAAGTTTTGGAGGTCACAAATCAGTGCCTGGACATAGGGTAATGTTACTACATGGGTTTAGGGGATAGCATTAGCTATGTAGTATTGTTACTACATCATTTGTAGAATTGTTACTGCATCAGGTTTTGGAGATCACAAAATCAGTGCCTGGGCATAGGGTAAAGTTACTATATGGGTTTGGGGGAATAGCTATGTAGTATTGTTACTACATCAGTTGTAGTATTGTTACTACATCAGGTTCTGGAATTGCAGATCACAAAATCAGTGCCTGGATATAGAGTAATGTTACTACATGGGTTTGGGAATTAACAATGTAGTATTGTTACTATAGTCAAATTTCATTAAAAAGGACAAGCAAGCAATTCCTTTTTTATTCTGACAGCCATTATATACATATATTTATTCCAAATAAATTTAATTTGTCAACCTCAATCTGTTTTTACCCAACAGTGTGTGTGTGTGATTTGGATTTTTAACACAGCTATAACAATTTTCCAGTTATACCGCTATGGTGTCTGTGGTGTGGCAGTATATAGGGATATCTTACACTGGGGCATCATGCCGCAGACATGTAGCATCATGTCCCACTCAGTCAAAGTATCCTGACACCAGGCCAACCAGTTCTAACACTATCCTCTTAATGCCAAGAGCCAAGCATGGCAGCTATTACTGCCTTTTTTTATAAGTCTTTGGTATGATTCAGCTGGGGTTTGAACCCATGACCTCCCACATCTGACGCAGATGCTCTAACCTCTATGGCCACAATAGTGGTTTACTCAATAGTGAAAACAAGGCTTTTGTCAAAATGTTCAAAAATGCAACAAAACAAATGAGTTGGCCCATGTCGGCTGGTGTCATCTTGATTACTCTTTTAGCATTCATTGAATACCCAGCAATGAAATAAGAATCTCCATACGTCATATACATATAAGCAAAAGCTCCTACTAAATTTTATTCATCTGCTTCAAGTGGCTTTTGCACAACTGTGGTAACAAGGTTTTTGTATTTAAAAAAAAAAGAACAAAAGTGTGTGTGTGTGTGTGTGTGTGTGTGTGAGATTTGGAGTTTGGAGTTTTAATGTAGCTTTAAGAATTTTTCAGTCATATCACTACAATGTCTGCTGTGTGGCAGTTTATAGTGATGTCTAGCACTTGGGCATCATGCTGCAGACATGTAGCATGATGTCCCACCCAGTCACATTATCCTGACACCAGGCTGACCAGTCCTAACACTAACCTCTTAATGCTGAGCACCTAGCAAGGAATCTGTAAGTACCATTTTCATAAAGTCTTTGGTATGACTTGGCCGGGGTATGAAATCGTGACCTCCCGCATCCAAGGCGGACGCTCTAACCACTAGGCCACCGGAGCGGTCTGAGCCCAAAAGTTAAAAAATGTCTAACATCTGAAAAACTGCTGAAATGCCTGGATATAATTGATCAGGTTATCTAACTACACTCATTATAAAGTGTGTAAAATTCCATGGCTCTAAGTCAGAAGAGTTTGTGTTATGTATTAAAACAAAATTCAGGACGGGTTTACTTAGTTATGGAAGTAGAGGCAAATAGACAGACCATGACAAAATGATATCACCATTCTGGGAGCATGAAAAACCTTTATATGCACCAACAAGAATACTGAAAATAATAGTCCTTTATGAAGGCTCTATTAAGGCACAGTTAACTCTGGAGCTATTGTTCAAGAGGTCTCAATGATCTTGACCTTTAGTCATGTATACAGTTTTTACTAAACTTAATGTTATTTTTTTTATCAGACTCACTATGACATTGATCTTTAAACTCCATAAAGATTTCCTTACTACCCTATGTGCAAGCCATGCACAAAGTTTGGTCAAAATATTTACTGTAGACCAAACATTATGCAAAATCATTTTCTTGGAGATTTTGACCTTTGGACCCCCATATTGGTATCTTAAGTTAATTTAAGTGTTCTAGAACTTTTGACATTAAAGGAAATTTATTCTTTCAGTCTTTGTAACATTGACCTTTGACCTTTTGAATGACACTATTAGGACCATCTAGATGTAATATAAAGTTGTTTTAATTAGTAAAACCTCCATGTTGATATGACCATCCATTCAAGAGGAGTAGTGATAATATAATTTCCACATGGCCATATTGTGCATCAGACTGACACTAAATTCATTTTAGACTACCTATACATCAAAAGAAGTCTTCTGGATGGCAATATTATTTTTCATTCTGGAGCAATAACAAGATTTTCAAGGTGGTCACTGTCATAGCCATATTGGATATCAGATTGGTACCATTTTCATTTAGGTTTGGTTTGGTGTTTTATGGCACGGCAAGAAGAAGGATTAGCAATGACAAGATTTTCAAGAAGCCCACTGTAGCACCTATATTGGACATCAGATCAATCCCATTTTCATTTAGAATAAAAACTAGACATCATAAGAATTCTTCTGGTGAAAACCACATGTCAAAATGTCTTTTTATTCAGCAATAACAAGTTTCTCAAGATGGCCAATATTGTGGCCATATTGGACATCAGACTGGCCCCATTTTCAATTAGAACCAACTAGACATTATAAGAAAAAATAAGTCTTTCAGTGAAAACCCAATGCTAATACAACCATCCATTCCGAAGTAGCAATAAGACTTTCAAGATGGTTGTTGTGGTGACCATACTGGATATAAGATTGGAACCATTTTGCATTTAGGACAAGTTATATTTGATAAGAAGTCTTCTAGTGAAAAACCCATTTCAATATGACTTTCCACTGAGGAGAAGTAGCAAGAACAAGATTTTCAAGATGGCCATGTGGTGGCCATATTGGACATTAGATCAACATCATTTTCATTTAGGACAAACTAGACATCATGAGAAGTCTTTTATTGAAAACCCCATGTTGATATAACCATCCATTCAATTAGAGTAGCAGTAACTAGATTTTTGAGTGGTACCATTTCATTTATAACCAAATGGACCATGAGATGAATGTGCGTTTAAAGTTTCATAGCAATTCTAAAAGTACTTTAGGAGGAGTAGCGATAACACAATTGTGCTAATGGATGGACGGATGAACATTGGACAACAGATAATGGATGATGGGAGAAAAATGATTAACAACATCCCATCCCATAAACTCTTCTAGTTTATGGCCTGTAGAGCTAAAAATGATTAAACTAAGTTTAGCCTCCTGGCTTTTGCATGGAGTGAAGAAGCAAACTGATGTGATTAGGCCAGTTCTGGTAAAGTCACTTGCACTAAAAATTCCTGTCATTTAATTTAAAGGCAGCTATTGCCAGAAAATACTCCATAACCAAGTTAGTGACTGAGATGAGTATTATAGTCTTTGTGCCTCTGACCATGCAACTAATGCACAGGATTTCATCAACAGGAATGCCAGGGCCTGCATATCAATGCCATGATCAAAGCATTGCTGTAAAACATGTAACCTTGACCCCTGGGTCAAAAGGTTGAGAGAGCATGTTGCAGAAGGAATTCTCTTCTCTTCCTAATGATCCATCTAATGTATGAAAAAAAATCCATCAAAGGGTTTAATAAATATCAGCAAATGAAAAAACTTTTCTTTGACTGTGACCTTGACCCGAAGATCAAACAGTAAGCGTGTGTTACGGAATGAACTGTCTTAGCTTAATAATAATTTATGAACAAACTGACATAGCTTTGTAATGATTCATCCCAAATATGAAGAAAATCTGTCAATGGGTTAAGGAAATATAAGCAAATCAAAACACATTATCCAAAAAATAAATTGTAGTGAAAACCTCATGTCAACATGACTTTCTATTTAGGAGGAATAGGAATAACATGCTGTTCATGACAGCCATTGCTGTAGCCATACAGCATATCTTTGTGGAACCATTTTCATTTACAACCAAAGTCTTCTGGTGAAAACAACATGTTGGTATAACTTTCCATTTAGGAAGAGTATCAATAACAATATTTTCAAAATAGCTGCTGTAGTGGCTATAATGGATATCAGATCATTTTCATTCAAGACAACTAGACATCATAAGAAATTTTTCAGCAAAATCCCCATGTTGATATGACCATCCATTAATTAGTAGTAGTGATAACAAGATTTTTAATATGAACGCTGTGGTGGCCATATTGGATCATCTGCGCAAGACCATTTTCATTATGACCAACAAATCTTGCAATGAATATGTACGTAAAGTTTCATGGCAAACCTACAAGTAGTTTAGAAGGAGTAGCAATAACAACCTTTTGCTAATGGTGAGATGTATGATAGACAATGGACAACAGACCATCCCATAAGCCTTTCTGGTCTATGACCAACAGAGCTAAAAATGTAAGTACACAAGGAACTTCATTTAGTGTAGTGATACCTTGAACAGCAGAAAGGAGCACCCATTTTTATAGTTAAACATCCTTGATGCATTAATAGTCAAAAATGTGTTTTATGAATGAAAATGAGATAAGTAAACAAATCAATTCCATATCTAAGTAAAGCAGTACTTAAGAATACAGTTTTTACCTTGTTTCTACATGAAGCATCAGATTAAGAGATTTGTTTCTTACAAATGCACTTGACCCATTATTATATGGTTACAGATTTTAATTTATTTGAAACTTCATATGGATGCAAACAAGACCTGACTGTATAGATGTTACTCTAATGTCTTCTCTTTACTTTGTTAAATAGGATACATGTGGCTGGTTTGGTTCTTTTGATCTGATTAGATCATGGTAATTTTTTCTAGCTGTGAGTACCATAACTCAGGTGATGCTTTTTCAGTCTTGACAAGACTTATGAACTCAATGCATTTCTTGACTATCTTAATAGAAGAAGAGTTTGAGCTGTCCATTTTAGATGATATAGACATACGATACGACATACAATAGGGATTCTGGTCTGGTCAGTTGTGTGGAACATAACAAAAGTTTTGGTTCAAAAGGAATCAATTTCTAAAAGTCACCATTCTCAACAGTTTAAATATCTTCTGATAATCAGAAATAACAATAAAAATGAGGTTAGGAGACAACTTTTGCTCCTTAATTGTTTGCCAATGTTAAGGCAACTAATAGCTATGCAGATCTATATTTCTGGAAATGTCTCTGACATCTCAAACACTTCTTATAGTATACAAGTGATGTACTTTCTTCAAATCCATTTACTGAGAGATCGGAAGTACTGTTTTAATCTTATCTGGGGGGAGGGGACATCTTACTTCCAAAGCAAAAACATGGGTGGAGATTCTGGCCAAACATTTGGACAGTTTTATTGGTCAGAAGAAAAAAATTTAATAATATACCAAAACTGAATAAAGGAGACTCAATTTAGACTGCTGTCTTGTAAGATAAAATATACTTCAGAGCAAACCATACTAGAGTAAATGCAGAAAAACATCATGTATGCTTCAGTGTTGCTACAGATACTGAAAAAGCAAACTGATTCCATAGATGAAACTTTTGTAATCTCGTTAAGGTATCACTACACTAATTAAGCCAATCAGCTGTTATTGCATTCTATTGTAATCCCTATAAAAATTATTAATTCTTTTTTGCTGACTTTTACAGATTTGCTAACCAATGAAGAATGTTACTGGTATTAAACAGAAAGCATTATTAACGCCTAAACAGTAAATAAAATAATAAATAAATAATAAGTAAAATGTTTATCAAGTTCAGAATCATGGCTTCTGTGTAGAATGACAAAACTGGTGTCATTTAGCTAGTTCAGGAAAGGTCAATTACACTAAATATTCTAATTATATCATTCAAATGAAACTGTATCCAGAAAATGAAACAGGACATATGCTAATTTGGTATATGCTTGTCCAAGTTATGCCTAAAACAATTGCAAAAGTTAGATAGCTTTGGTGCATCTGAACTTATAACTAATGCACTGGATTTCAACAATGTCAAAAAATTAAGAAAATATATAAGGAACGTAATAGTATTCATGATACCTTGACAGTACTGTATTCTTTGAGTCTCTGTCAGATATTCACAAGAAGTGCTGTACAGTTTGCAGAATTTAGTATATTTTATTTGTACCTATGATAAATCTACATTTATGCTTATGTTGCCCATTTCTCCTCCAGCATTTTAGATATAAAATCAATCCAACAGTCAATACAACACCAGCACCAACTACAGATCCACCAATGTAGCCCAACTTGGGAAGCCAGTCACTGTCACTGAAAAGGAAGAAAGAAAGGAAAAAATATTGCAAACATTTACTGTATGATGTCAACAATCCTCAAAAACATGAAAAAGGATAATTATGAAATATAACAATTTTGCAGTTTCATTTCCTTCTTGCATATAAACTGAAACCAGTTTTAAAAGACACTCACTGACTGAACAATTTTGTACTTTACAAAAAGGTGTCCCTTATACACAGGAAAATTCTGGGAGTAAGCATAAGGAAAATAATTGTCCTTTATGAGGTGTCCTTTAAATGGATGTGTCTGTTAAGGTAATGCTTCAATGTACATTCACCTAAATTTCACAGTTACCCAATGCCCAACTGAGAGGAGAAGAGGTGGGAATGGGAAATAAAAACAACAATACACCTGTTTTCCATTCTATTGCAGGTGATCACTTGTGAATATCTGAGTATTCAGCTTGTTGAAAAATTTATAGTTTTACATAACTAAGGGTTCAAGCAAGTCAAAATGATTTCAACATTTATAGGTTGGTGTTCATTTTCATTCACTATTCTGAGTTGACTATCACCATCCAACTAAGGGTCAATAAATAGAAATGAAGGGGAAAGGTACACCGTTGCCAACATTCATTAAAACTATAGCTGAATGAGTATTACAAAATTTATCAAATTTGCTCTGGTTGAGGATTATAGATTCCTAAAATAAGTGTATGTTGGTGAACTTTATGATACAATTAATC
>JAECUM010030523.1:0-15109 GCA_016617855.1 Megalonaias nervosa | reverse complement strand
GCAGACTAATGGACCAATAAATAAACATAAGGACTGTCAATGAATAAATGCCTAATGGTAAGTCTCCCCAACCCCACCTCTCTCTCTCTCTCTCTCTCTCTCTCTCTCTCTCTCTCTCTCTCTCTCTCTCTCTCTCTCTCTCTCTCTCTCTCTCTGGGCAGTTGTTGAAAGATAACAACGAAAATCAGTGAAAAACGAGCTTGGCGGATATTCGCCTGTGTCATGCGATGTTACCTATTGACCTATGAATGATGGCAAAATATAGTCACACGAACCAATGGAAAGGGAAAAGATAGGAATGGAGGAATAGAAACAGTTGTATGTTCGATAGTAATGTTAATTAAATCATAATAATGATTTAGATCAACTGTAATACATTTAAATGTTTAAATTACCTCTTTCTGGTTCCTCATTTCGCTTAGTTTATATTTCCCACTCGTTTCAATATGCTACGCGTTCACTGTTCAAGCATTTTACTATGCTGTGTTGGTAGTGCCGTACTTTCTCCATTTTAAACCCTCTTTCATGTTTAAATCAAAGGAGTCTTTTATATTTATTTAATCAATGTAAATAAAAATAGAAGTGCATAAAATAAAAGATGTAACTTATCAATTTGCAAAGAAGATTGCGATTACTCGCAAAAGGTAAATAACTACATTTTGTAGCGGACGCACTGGAAAAGGCTGTGCAGAGTTCAAGCATTCCGTCAAAACACAGATGCTTGCAGTTAGTCTTAACTGCGTTGGAAATGAAAGTATGTGTATTTTTATGTGATATAAATAAAATATATGTATATTGTTTACGCTCTATCTTTGATATACCGCTCGTTGTATAAATTGCAAAAAATTTTCTTTCCAAGGAAACTCGGCAAGCCTCGTTTCCTTTAATTGACAAATTTATACATAATGTGGTATATGAATGATACAGCGTACAAGTTAGAACAGTATACTTAGAAAGAACAGTAACCTTAGTGAAACATGCACATTGGCCTATGGTTGTTATGGCATCAGATTATTTGCAATACCACGGTGGTAGGAATCATAACCTGGATTAGACTGGAAAGATCTCCCAAAATTGGAGCTAACTGCGGCGAATTAATGACACAGTGAAACATCGTAGCTATGAATTAATCTCATTCACTGCTTCCTCCCTCCTCTGCTTAGAGCTCCACGTTGTGTACAGAAGTGCATCGCAGAGGAGCACTCGAAGCTTGGAATACGACTAACTTTGGATATTTATAAAAATGCTGTTGTAACTTGCACGTAAAGTAACACTAAATTATGTGAATTGTGTTTTCGGTTTAGGTTTTAGAAGAATAAAGTAATCAATGTTATTAAATAATAAAACATTAGGAATGATTGTATTGTAAAAAAGAAACGTAAATGGCGTCAGCGCGACAACACAGTTTGTAACAATTTCGTTCTTTTGACTCAGTTAAGGAAGATAATCCGCATTTTATAGGCAATCGATAAAGAGTTTGAAATAGCACAGAAAATCAATTCAGTTATAAAATATATGGTATTTCAATCCGCATTTCATCATTGGCAACAATTTCTTTTAAACACTCAGTAGATGCAGATTATAGAATGAAATGGAAAGTGCAACAATTTTAAAGTGTATATCTTTTTGTAACCCATCGATATTTTTCCAAGAAAATATAAAATGTTTTTGTGAATGGGATATATGTATACTTAGAGATCTTACCGACTTGGCATATTAGCAGAGTGGAACTAATATGTGGAGCTAATATTGAAAGATATGTCTACTCCACCTTCAAATTTGATCTATAAATTCGCTTCATCTCGGATTTAATCTTAGGAGAACATTTTAATATTCGTATTTATAATTATTAAAGTATAATTATTTCTCAAATGTAATACAAGTATAAAAGAAACAATAACTGCATTTTATGGAAAGTTAGCTGCATCTCTCATTTTATCCAGATTCTTTGAGAATTATGTGAAGATAATGTTAACAAAAAATAAACTGTAGCATAGCATAAACGACCTAATACAACACGCGAGAAGGGTCTTTAATTCAATGAAAAATCGATCAATATTTGAGAAATGCTGAATCAACAAAAATGCGGTTGATTCATTCAAAAATCATGACCTTGAAATGATCGAAATCAAGTCAGTAAATCAGTACTGGTAAAGACACGTTACCTAAAAATACTTCTTACAGACAATATCCTATCCACCACCCTCAACCGAATCACAGACAATACGCCAGACCCAACCAGCCTTTTGTTTACAAACAACACCCTATCTCCCATAACAAACATTACCCGGCTGCTGTTACCCTAACCTCATAAAATAAAAAAAGACAACAACCAACCTCAAAGCGAACCAGTTGATGAGCAGAGTGAAGAAGTTCACGAGTAAAGACCGCATGTTCGTGGAGAAAATAAATGTTTATGATTTAGTTGAGTTTGTGAAAATTTATAAAAATGGACAGTACACCTTGTCCTTATCCTACAACTCAATTTTTAATTCTTTAATCAACAGAGAAACTGAACACATATTTAAATAGATATACTACAAAAACAGAACTATTGTACATACGAGCCCTTGTAATTTTTTTAAACAAATATGCTTTAAGATTTCACAATAATGAATCAAGGAACAGACAAAAAGCAATGTGATATAAAATTCTGGAAAAATCAAATTAATTACGTTTTATTGATGGCAACTACCAAATGCTAGATATTTCCACGGCTTTTTACAGATCAAAGTGTAGTTAACAATATCGACATGTAGATTTTATGTTTAGTTTCAGATACAACTGCTGATGTCATATCTCTCAGTACCGTTACTTGATGAAGACACTTATTCAACCAACAACATTGTATATCTAAAAAGATATTTTAATATTCCACAAAATCATGACTGTAGATGCATCAATGAAAAAAAATAAATACTTGATTGATAGTCGACATGAAGAATATAAAACTGTACATCAGGGTAAAATTCTTACAACCATACTTATAATTATCGGGATGGAAAGGTTGAATACTTGAGAAAAATATCGGCCGATGAAATTAATTTAATGATGGCAAGTATGTTTCCAGTCTTCAAGACAATGTTGAAAAGGTGCTTGATTTTGGGTGAACACGTCATGACTCGAATGAAAACATCACGATAAGATTTCATAATAAACTTCAGACTCAGAATTTATACCATTCAATGTTATTTGGGAATGGTATGTTGGTTTCAACAGCAACCTGCAAAAGTCATCATATAACTCAAAATTAGGAATGAACGCTGCTATGGATACAGACGTGCTAAAATATATGATAGCAGCAACTGATAAACAACCTGTAACAATTCCACAAAAGACAGACAGTGAAAATAAAAGAAGTTATCATAGGAAGGAATTATGTAGACAAGAATGGCAACGTCGTAACAGTTTTGTAGTACAGCAAATGATTTAAAAGTCCAATGTAATGACATATAGAAAATTGTGTATTTATAGTTATGAGCTGTTGTAATTTACTCTTTCAAATAGTATTAATTGTGTAACCTTTTCGTACCTGTGATCTTTTTTCTTTTAGTTTCAACCCCTGAGATTAAAACTGCAAACAACAAATCAACTAATACCAGAATACGTAGAACAACATAATCAGCCAAGAAAGAAACATTTTCAGCTGTTTTCAAAATCCAGCATATTTCACTGGCAGTGATACCAGGCAATAATGCTAATGTCGTTTTTTTTGATAGCCCAAACAAATAGTTTGCAAATATGTTTCACACCTTGTTTGACTTTGTCCATGAATGATTCTGTGTTACCTTTTCCGCGACAAACACATCTATTACCAGTACCTTTTCCTCCGCCACTACCTTTTAAAAATGTTGCTATGCATAGAATCAGAGGTGGTGCTATAAGATCTAAACTGTAATTCTAGTGCATATTTCAACCTTTTCTGTTTGAAAAGTACTTTAATGTATCACATAATGCTAACTAGTCTTTAACGGTGAATCTACCTTGTTTTTTTAAAGTATTGCTTCTAACATTTTTTGCTAGATCAGTTTGAATTATTATGCAACAGTACTTGCAATTTCGGATTTTTTGTTATATCTGTCTCTTAGCCTAAGGATTTATTGCGATTTGGATGTTGCCAGTGTTTATATCATTCTGCTTATGTCAGCTATAATAATCTTTAAAGCATCGTTAGTTTACGTATAAATTAAATAGCACATGTGCATGCGAAATTAAGGAAAATACATAAACACGGGAAAACACCACCGCGAATTAAACCACTTAATCCAACACATCTTTGTATTACACACTCCAAGTATACCGGAACAAGAGTTACTAGTAATTATACATAGGATGGAACCTAATGCCATCATTGTACATGGATCAGTTTTTATATCGCTGAAGGTTAAATGAGATGCTAATAGCCAAGTTGTAAACGCCGTGGGACGAATACTGTGATAGTCATGCTAATTACAAGTTGTATTACTACGTAATTTTCATGACACTAAGAAATGAATTGTTACAAGGGTCTTTAAGGCCAAACAATATAGATCATTGTTAGATATTAGATGATAACGACCTTTGGAATAATTAAGAACACCTGAAGGAGGAAGAAAACATCATTAGTCAGCAACAAATCAGTTTTCTTCAAAATGAAATGAGACAATTATAACCGAAGCAACATTCTGATTAAATAATAGAGGATATTATAGATGTTCTGAAAAGGGATACCATAATAGAACTAAGTTCCGACTTCATTTCGAAAACTTTATAAGAAAACTTTAACAGATAGGACAACAAATTGATATATTAGATTGTGAAAACTGCATACGGAAATGAAATAACTAGAGAGACTGTATGTCTGGTTGTTGAAGTATTTATTTTAGCTGCTAATTTGTGCAAATCAGACGCAAAAAATAAACTATCCCTTCTTTGTGGACCAGATATTTTATGATTAGGGACATACATAAAACCATGAAACACAAATATCTGTCATAAGAAAATCAGGACCAAATAATATAGGACAAATTTTTAAGTTGAATTGAGACTAACAGCAAGCCTACGACTGCTAGAAAAACAAATAGTTTGTTGTATTCACATATAGTTTTTATCAGACATTTAAACAGTGCTAGAGTGTATTTTAAAGAGACGCATGCTATGATTATCACAAACTGAGGAGAGACATATTTTGCAATTGATTTGATTGAACCCGAAAAGAAGAACTTCTTTGACTTTGTAGTCATCGTCTGTTCAACGTATTAAATACAACAAGACTTATAGGCAAGAACTTGGGACAACAATACAAATTGGTATTGATCTTATTAGAAATTAGACGAATGTCCGGAATTACTTTTTGGTGTTTATCCGGAAACTAATGCTTTATTTTTGATACACAAACTTAGCCGATAAAAATAGAAGGCAACCAACCCAACAGAGTTAGCGTTTAACGGTAGATATTATGAAATATGTGTTGGTGACTGAATAGAAATACAATATCAGGCATGACGGATATCAAAATTTATAAAAGTATATTACTCTTAAGATGAGAAGTTTTCGGAAATTTTATTTGTGGAAAACACTGAAGTACCTGTCGTTATGATATCGAAAATTAAATAGTTGAAAACTTTAAAGGAAACAAGAGATGAACTTTTTTTGAGGTTGGAATAGTTGCTTGATACAAGGCCTTAGACGAGACTCCTTGGCGTCAAAACATAGCCATATGGATGTGTGATTACGCTATCTACGAAATAACGTGTCATAATGATAGACGGTTTTGAGGTTAGTGAAGATGCAAAAACCAGCTGTCAAAACAAATTATTTATTTATAATGTAATGAAACAAATAGAACCAAGCAATTTTCTGATGAAATAATTGAGATTCATACAGATGCAATGAAAATGGGTACCATGACTGTATTGAAATTCGACTGCCATTTTAAAACTTTTAAAGAAGATACAAGAAGTTTTGTCTAGGACTCTGTAATCAAACATATATTTATAAAATTTAATTTCATTGTTTTCTTATACTATCTCTACCATCATAACAACATATATTGTATAGAAATGAATTTGGAGTCCTTCTATCCCGGCCGGCTTTAACATACACAATTCTGACACCACCAAACTAAGCATTGATATTCTTTTTTTATTTAGGTTAAACGTATAATCTCTGCAAATAGTTTAAGCATCATCTAAATAATGCGATTTCAACCCCTATAATTGTACATTGATCGTTGTGTCACAGGATTGTTTTCTCTGATTGTGTCATATCCTCCATTAGGATGCTAGTTTAAGTTTATAATATTAAATCATTCTTAAGGGCTTCTCTCCAAATTTGTAACATTTAATACTCTCAAATTATTTAATATAAGTATATTTTACATATAAACGTGACATTGATATCTACACTGAAATTTAAAATCATTGATTTTGATCGGTTCAGACCTATTTAAAAACTAAACCGACAGATCCTTTTTCTTCGACAATATTTGTAATTTTCTCTTCCAAGCCTTTCGTTATCAGCTATGTCTGAGCAAAAATATGTATTTGTATTGTTAATGATAATGAAAATGTTAAGTGGCATCATTTCACTATACAAGATGTCATTATCTGTCCTGTTCTGCTATTGGTTTTCTTGTATTTTATTTTGTGATGGTTCTTTTCATTGAGGAGTTACCTAACTGCAGTTTATTGTCGGAACAGGACACGTTCATCGGTCTCTACACTGTTAAAAGAGTGACATTTACCAATACATGTAGTTAAAACAATCATGACGGTTTCCATAGGCAAGGACACTTGCAGACATTGACATGGACAGATTTAATTTAAAGTACAATAAGATACATATTTTGCGACTGTAAACAATAATATGACAATTTAATTCAAGAATTAGACAAATAGTACTTACAATCAAAATGTGTTTTTTTTTTATTATTATTCTATTTGTACAATTAGGATTCTAAGCTAAAACTCTACACCCCTCTCTTCTTTGTAATTTCTATTTTAATAATCAGTACAAGACAATTATTTTACATGAAAAGATTCTACTATCTCTTCAGTTAAATACAGTGTTAAAATATGCATGCATAATGGCTGGCCAATACACATCTAAGCTATTCCCCTCCCCCAATTTATAATTTCTGATTAAATTTCAATCAATTTACATTAGTACAATATACTGTACTCTTACAAACAGTCTTAAAATATCCTGGTTAACATAATGGCTGACCAATACATCCTTAAGGTACCGTTGACATGCATACCGAAATTAAATATACAAGGTCAAGGACAGACTATACAAACCACTTGTACGCGTCACACAAATTGCCCCCAAAACACAGGAGGGTAGTAGGGAAGTAATAACAGAGCTGGACCATAGTTAAATGTAGAACAGTAAGAGTGGAAAGCAAGTGCATGTTTCTGTAATACGACAACAGACTCTCACATAAGTGAGACGTATGAATCGGCAAATGGTGAACAGAATCATTGCTAACGGAAATTCCTTTAAGAGATATGCTTACAAGTACATATTCTGACAATATCAATCACAATTTCTATGAATTTTTCAATGACACTGAACCATACCCGAAGAAAATTGTCATTCGGAATGCCTTTCAATTTTATTCTGTAAAAATTCAGTTTGACTTGACTCAAATTCATAAAGAGACCCAAATGTTAAGGAGAGAAAGCTGAGTTCTATAGATTGAATGAAACACGTATACTATCCAAATGAAAGTTTTATTTCATTTCTGAGTGATTCAAGCATTTCAAATAATGATTGCACTAGCTGCGTTAAATCACTTCAAACTTAACACACTAATGCTGTCTCATATTTTTGATGACCTTTTAAATGTTTTTATGAAACAATACAAACTTGACCCATCACATTAATCCAGTGTGCCAGCGCTAGCTCAGGTATAGCAAACATATATATATATATATATATACTATATATATACTCAACATACTTATATATATATATATATACTACTATATATATATATATATATAATATATATATATATACCAAAGAAACATTTCTTATAGTCAATCACTTAGGATTAGGAGTATTTGCTCTGATGAGACAACTTTCGATAAGAGGTGCGGAGAACTGATCCAACATCTGACAAAGCGGGGCTATAACAAAGATATAACAGTGGAAGCCATACATAAAGCTAGATAAACAAACCGTCCTGGCAACCTAAAACACAAGGGAAAAGAAAGCGTTGATCGAACACTTCTCCTCCTCACGTTGCACCTAGAACTCTCACAAGTTGGTAGCATCATTCACAAACATTGATCAATCATTGAATAGTGTAAAACACTTCTCCACACAAACCAAAAGTGCATTTCACAGACCTGAAAATGTTAGAGATATTCCAGTCAGGGCATATTTAAAGCCACTCACAAATCAAATAATAGATGGGAAATCGAAGCTTTGTGGAAACAAACGGTGCAAGACGTACCAACTCATGAAGGAAACAAACACATTGTCCAGCACAGTCACAGGTGGAAAGCTTCGTATTCACTACCTTACTATAACAACAACACAGAAAATGTGATCTACCTAGCCACATGTAAGACACGCTGCTCCGAATATGCCGAGAAACACAGAAATCAAATATTAGAATGAATCTTCACATATCAGACTGGCAAATCAATAAAGTTGAAAGGAGCCCAGTAGAGGAACATTTCATTTCTCCATGCTATACTTACAATGATGTCATATTGACTGGGATCGCCCGTAAGTCCAAATGGAGTATACAGGATAGGAAATCCAAAAGCTGCTGCGTACACTCAAACCCAGGCATGTGTCAATGCGTTGGTAACAATTACATGTTACCAAAATCACATTTTCCTGACATTTATTTGCTTTCTCAAACACATGGTCTTAACTACCATTTTTATTTAAAAATGTCAACCCCTCCCCCCAGCATTTAAAACTTTATTTAAATAAGCAAACTTATCAAAATATTATATCCATAATGGAAATATTATATCCCGGATGGAAAAATTCGTAGACCCCGCAAAAATTTAATTGATGACCTACTACAGCAAACAATTAGGGTCAGTTTTTATCTGTTCCTGCCCTGCTAGCACTAAAACGTAACGTAACAATACTCAACATCCTTCAGGTTTTATTTTGTATTTAATTGTACTTATCTACAGAAAACACAATGTGTACTTTGTATAGTACTTTTGTTATGTTGTCTTTTCTGTAATTATCTTTTGTGGCTTTGTATCCTGGAAAAAGGAATTTGCAGATTTAGAAAATGCTTGTGCAGTTTTTCTGTCATACATATATTGAGAGTGGAATTAGCATAATTCCATATAGGCATACTATATCAAATCACTAATTCTTCTCCGTCATAGACGACAAAAAAATGGAGAATGTTAACTTAATACCTACGTTCTTCATCATGTACGTGGTCGTCAATACCTTCTATCATAGGCAATGAGCTAATACATGCTGGTTAGAAGCTTAAGATGGCCAAATGTTGAACTGAAGAGCTTAGCTTGTCCTCGTTCCTACAGAGGAACTTGTTAAAAGTCCACGATGGTAATGACACAGAGTGGAATTTAGACGTGGATTTGCAGATACCACTTCAAGTACAATCTCATTGCTCTGGGAAAAAAATAATTCCAGAAGAAAATTAATTTATCTCCGTTATAAAAGAAACTGATACGTAATTGCAAGGAAACTAGAACAAAAGTAATTAAATTATTGTGTACATGGAAAGACAAAGATACAAATATAATAACATTACATAAACTTAGAACTTCGCCTTCAAGGGTTATATTGTTTGAACTGCAAATTTGGCTGAAGACGTACACTGAACTGAATACCCGGGTTAGACAATTAGTTTCCAGTGTTTTTACAATGCCTTCTTTCATTGTATTTTTGTGTTTTTAAAAAGTGTCACTGTTTCTGTACATTTGTCATCAAACAAATGACTAGTTCTAACAAATTCCATATGAAATTTATAAATCCAATCTTTCGTTTAATTTTCCTTGCCATCTTTCAAGAAATATCACCTACGAACGTCTTGCTAAATGAAATGTATCGCTTTTGGGTATTATTTGCACCACGATCTGGACCATTTGTCACCAGTGTATTCAGGAACATATTTTGCTTCTTTGTTCTTTTCAGTTTCAGATAACCGAATAAGCTGATCCATACTTTAGATCTCATTTTTTTTATTGCTCTCTTCGATATTTTGTTACATCAGCTGACAATAATAATGATCCTGTATCAGTTGTTCAGTATCGTAAAATACTGCACGATTCTGACAATGTAAAGGAAAGGGAGATAAAAATGAGCATTTAATAATTAAGATGATGTGGTATCTTAAAACAATTAAGTTAATTCTTATTGGATGCGTTAGGTCATATAAATAGGTATTTTGAAATATTAGATTGAGTAGTAAGATCTGTCACGTGGGGTATATTGTCGTAATAGACTCTTGAAGGTGCATATAAGGAGGGAACTGAGCAATCAGATTCATTCCTATTTTAGAGTCATTCTTTTTTCTTGTGTTCCTATTGTAACATTAAATCCGCAGACGCATTTTATTTTGTACTTAGATATTATTTGAGAGGAAAAACATTTATTTTGATTCTTCTTTTGAAATGGTAAGTGCTTATTGGACTACAATATCATTTTGGAACTATTGTGAATTATTCAAATTAGTTCTGGACGACTCAATTTTGACAATATCGCAATTCTTGGCCTACAGGTTCATTTCCGGTTAAGAAATTTATACGGAACTTTCCATTCTTTTGGACTTTAATGGAACTTTTTCAGTATTATTTTGGATTCACTTCATAATTTATAACTTTAATAATTATATTATTTAAGTATTACAAAACTTGCTGGTTTTGCTTGTTCTGTAATTTAGTTGTAACCACAGAGTCGTAACATCATTAAAAATTATATTGAATCATTGTGTCTTTGTAAAATATGAAACATTTCTGTCATGATGCTGTAGATGGGCAGAGTATTGCTTTTGTTCTCTATGTTTTGTTTTTTTTTTTCCGGATGAATATAACAGCCCACAAAAACTTGAAGATAAACGAACATTACTTCCAGATACCGACATCGTTTTATAACGATAAAAGTCAGCACATGTACTTATTCTTCGGACAGTTATTAACTGAATGCAGAAGAGTTCATTATTATGTGAAAAATAATTTACAATTAAAACGATTAATGAAGAAGATTGTCGGAGGTGTCTCTACGATGACACCAAAGTCCCGTGACCGATACAAGTATAAATAACTGTTCTGAACGTTCTGAAAAGAATAAAAGTTAATTAATACGCTTAACTCATAGAATGTATAATCGTTCAATCTGCCTACAAATTGCACAAGCAAGCAAGTGAGAAAAATATTTCTTTATATGTTGATATATAATCATATGAGAAGGTTATTAACGGAAATAAATACATTTTGACTATGATCGATTACTTTCTCCAAATATGCATGGTCTAAGAAAGTGACGTCTGTAAAAAAGCAGGTTAAATACGATGCATTTATTGAAATCTTTAAAATGCAAAAGCCAGAAAAGTTGGGTTCTATTAAGGGAAATATTTGTATAACAGCACAGTTTAAGGCATCATCGGAGTAAGAAAATATGGAATATTTTCCCACTTATTCTGATGATAAAGGTTTTTAAAAGAAAGGTTTAATAGAACCTTGAAAGCTATATTGCGGAAATATTTTACCCAAAATTAATGAATGTACTGCCTAACCTCCTTACTGCACTGAATTAACCCAATAATCCAGTCCATCATTATCAGAAAAGCAAAATTGAGTTGGATCAACAGAGAAACAAAATCCATGCGCATTCATTCACAATATGACTTACCTACATATATATGTTATAGATAAACACGTACATGCATACATACATACGTACATACATACATACATACATACATACATACATACATACATACATACATATGTTATAGACAAAAGTAGCAAGACATGTGCCATATACTGAGAAAAAGAGGGCTAGCTCTTTAGATTTGTATGTTTAGACGAAATCTTTGATTTGTTTAGAAAACTGAAGATCGTTTCTTTAGTTTCAAACTGACGGTATCCTATTGTATAATGCCTGATTAACGTTTGTGGTCGTTCTTTTGAAAGTTTGTTAGCTCTGTTCTGGAAAAGTGTAGCAACTATTTATAAGAAAACAAATATCTAAATTGTTGTCTTTCCTGGCTGACCGGAAATCGCCATCTTTGATCCTACCTTGCCGCATTCGTCTGCAAACATAACCATGTTTTTATGATGACAAATTCTTTGACGAAACAAACGCTTTGCCATAGAAATAAAACATCCCCTGATGTACGGTTAATTTAGCACATATAAACCCTGGCTGGAATTCAGAGTTGAACATTTATTTGTTGAACTTTAAAACCAGGTTGGAAAAACACAGCAGTTTGGACACAGTCTTCTTCTATATTGTATATTTATGTGGAACAGTCATCACCCACTCTGAATCCTCTGGGATGAATACTATCTTGGGCTCATTCGTAGAGTACAACATGACAAAACGAGTTTGGAAATTCTATCTTGCCTTATGTAGTCTTATTTCATTGGACGCTTGATTAAAGAATGGACATAATCTCATCATATTGTTTAATTAATTGATTAATTAATTTAGTTCATTGACACTGGTAAAGAAGTAATACGTCCATAGTAATGCGATGGGATCATTGAATTGTCCTTGCAAATGTCACATTTTGCAGAGATGGAAGACGTCGGATAATCTTTGCAGATGTTTATCTAAATGTGAGACGATATCTACTTAATTAAATCGTCGCAAAATGAGAAAGAAAAATCTTAGAAGTTGACTGGTCCATGAGCATTTCTATTTTCACAGGTATATTAATAAACAGGTGCTGTCTTGACTGATTCAAACGGTACATCTGTTTAAAAAAAAAAAACAGAACTAAGTCGTTTGGATGTCTCGAAAATGTATATAGTCGATAGTAAACCACGTTCGCTTTTATGCACTGAATAACAAAAGGCATCGTAAAAGTAGCATATATTTTCCTTAAATATTATAGAAAATGTACGGATCTAACTGAAGTCACGTTAGTACAAATATACAGGTCTTCATAATTGTTTATCATTAACTTATTACTGTTCTAAATCTTTCGCGATATAGTAGCCAAAATAGTTCGAGATTAACGGTTATATTTCTTCTGAAGTTTTTATACAATCAGTCAGTGGAAAATTTCTGTATGAAAGTGTTAATGGGCTCAAATATATGGTTTTTTGTGGCTTCTTTAATTTCCGACCGTACCTCTGGCAGGTAATGCTATAGTTACGTTCCATACATTTTGGAGTATTACACGTTCTGACACTGACGTCATTATTTTGAATAAAAGTCAGGGCACTACGTAGTTAAACTGAGAAGTGCAGAGCCATTAAACGTTAAATATTGATAATAAAACAGCTTTATGTTACTATAATCGATTTTTGGTGAAAGTTTACTTTTTCTTTTTTTTTTTGAGAGAGAGAATTACTCATTGCTTGTGTATCAACAGAAACTCTAGTACGCGTTGCCTCCCCACAAATAATGGCAGGATATGTGCAAGAGAAGGCTTGGTTTACGATCCGTGTAGATAGAAAATCATGCTCTCCTTGGTTTAATCGTCAATAGCTCGTTTTCATCATGTTTTGACTGAAATTATTTGGTTTTCACAGTTCTGCAACACTCAGATCAATTGACAACACATGCCAATAATCAAACACCTTTAATTATGGTTGGTGGCTCTTTGCGGGATTAATTCTAGTAAAGTTTGCAACTGTACCCATTGTTTGTTGGAGACGCAGAAGGTATTTACATTTAATTCTTGATAATGTCCACACACTAGTTACAGCACTTTTAGGAACTACGTTTTGAAAGTTAAACGTTATCACTATAAAAAAAATGAATTATTTGTTGTTGTATTTACATTACAATAATTGATTAAATGTGATGATATATAATGCTATTAAATGCCCTTTTTTAAAATATATTTTCACGCATTAAATTTGTGAGTTAAAGCGTCCGATCATGTCATGCCTTCATTAATATATTCGCTTAATTGCGTTGTTTCTACAAAATAATAGCAGATATCTCCCGCCATTCTTGGTGCAATACAAACAATATGCAGAACCTATAAATGTTCATATGGTCTTTTAATTCCTTTGGTTGCTTTGCTTTTTCTTTCTTTTTCTTTCTAATTTATTTTTTCGTAAGAATGGCGGATATCGTATGATTCTACTTGGATAAATATTTCGATTTTAACAGAACACGTTTTAAGACAGAATGTCCTCTCTATAAAGGTGAGGAAATGATATTACCTACGAATACAGTAAATGTTGCAAAACTAAAGGGTCATTTTAATTTGAAAGGAAGACATTCCTTGAGAAGAATAATCTATGTTAGGGTTTGAACCAAGGCAAGGATATCCCCCATGCAATGGGTTACAATTTTTGTTTCCCTGTTCGGCAATGTCTCGCAGGAGATAATAATATCAACGCGGTGCAAACCCCAACATAGATTCTATTAGTATCACATAATATTACCCTTCCTGACTTTTATATCATATAGTCTTAGCTCAGGTACAAATAATTGATAGAATATTTTATTTTCAAATGTTTCCTGGCATTTGAGGAGTTATTAAACCATCACTTCCTCAGCATACTACTGAAATCTCAACATCGTTCAAATGCATATTGTCGATATGCTTACAACAGCATACTACTGAAATCTCAACATCGTTCAAATGCATATTGTCGATATGTTTACAACAGCATACTACTGAAATCTCAACATCGTTCAAATGCATATTGTCGATATGCTTACAACAGCATACTACTGAAATCTCAACATCGTTCAAATGCATATTGTCGATATGTTTACAACAGCATACTACTGAAATCTCAACATCGTTCAAATGCATATTGTCGATATGCTTACAACAGCATACTACTGAAATCTCAACATCGTTCAAATGCATATTGTCGATATGTTTACAACAGCATACTACTGAAATCTCAACATCGTTCAAATGCATATTGTCGATATGCTTACAACAGCATACTACTGAAATCTCAACATCGTTCAAATG
>JAECUM010030522.1:0-24286 GCA_016617855.1 Megalonaias nervosa | reverse complement strand
TTTTTTTTTTTTTTACTGATTTTTCATAATCTGATGGGCTAAATTACCCATCAAATTAATAAATTTTGCTAGATTTCTTCAATCTGATGGGTTAAACAGTACTCAAAATCATTAAAATCTGAATATATAATCAATTCCTATGTTGAGGCAATTACACATATAATGAAGCGAGATAACTCTGTACTCTCTGTAGAGTAAATTAAGCAATTATCCCCCCCCGCCGCTACGTCAGCTCATAAGACCACGAAGATGTCTTGTTTTCTTTAATTATTTAGCGATTTAATTGTTCTCCGTTAGCAATTAGCTGTCACTGGAGCAGTAATTTGTAATAGAAAAGGATATTTATGCACCTTTTTACTGTGATGTCCTTTAAATCATGTCGGTTTATGCAAGTGCTTAATTACAAATCAGAGTTATTTTTAGCTCTCATAAACACACCTGTATACATGTATTTTAACTTAACGAACGGATAACGTATACAGAAAATGTAATGTGCGATTATGTTATGAATTATGTTTGTAAATTAAGTAAATCTACGCTACAGTTCTACAATAATTGTGATTTTATTCAGTATACTGGTCGTACGTAATTTCCCTGCTTATTCAGTGTTGGGTTAACTATATAATAATTTTAAAACGTCTATATGTATGAATCGGAAAAATGGCTCAGTGTTATATCGTTGGACTATGATAATGACGGCCGTGGTTCGATTCCTGTGGCTGACGAGTGTCGACAGTATTCGGAACGATGCCATTTTATATATAAGATTGGGGAGCGAAGCACAGCTCCAACGAATTCAATACCCCCTCATCACGTTTGATTTGGTGGGGAGGGGGATATTGAATTCGCAATGCCTAGACAGTCCTCTGAATCTCTAAAGTTTCGTTTCGTTTAGTGATTCGCTGGGGGATGTGTCTATGCAAAAGCTCCCTAAAATAATCAGTAGCATGCCTGAGCTCTCTACCTCATTGAAGAACCCCATAAAGAAACATTCAGAAAGAATGCTAGCCAATAGAAACAGGACATGGGGTGCCAATAATGGTCATAACAAAGACATCATCATGCAAAGGACCCCATGAAAGGCAAAAAGGCTATCAAGGGGCCCAGTGACGGGTAACCGCTTAAGATGCTACTGATTATTTTTGATATTTTTAATAATAATAATAATAATAATAATAATAATAATAATAATAATAATAATATAACATATAATAATAATAATAATAATAATAATATACAAAGACCAAGTCAGTCAGTCAACCTAACATATCTGACATATATATATATACATAACCAAGTCAACCCAAAAGACCAAGTCAACTTCAAAACCTGAAAGGTCAAGAGTCAAGGTCAGGGTCAAGGGCAAGGTCAAGGTCAAAAGTCAAAGTTAAAAACTTAAATGTCAATTATTTTTTATTTTAAATAAATATTTATAGGTATAATGAACTACGAAAACGTTAATGATATTATTTCTGCTATTGAAAAATTAAAACATGACGGAATAAAGATATCTGATAATCTTGATCCTCAAAAAATTGTGTGATTTTGAATTATTACAACAACGAAAATTCGAGAATAAATACACATTATCTTCCAATTATAGATTCGTGAAATCAATTTATCAATCTATGTTAGAATCCTTGGCAATGGTAAACGACACACAGGTGAAGCTATTTGCACCTCTTGCACGTTCAATCGAAAAGATTAGATCCGAATTGTCTCACGAGAACGAAAGAAAAAAGATTGTGGACAATCGTGTAATGCAATTGAGAAAGATTATGTTATTTGATTCTGTCAAAGGTGAAACAAGTGACACTGAGAGCAGCGACAGTGAAGGTGGACCCTTGACCAAACAAAACCCTTGACAAAATTGACAGAGTCGAACTATATACAGTTAAAAAAAATATTTATATATCCTGTTTTTTATTATTTTAAGTTAGGAGGATAGAGTTATATCGTTTCATTATCTGACACAATAGGGATATATTCAAATATTATCCGCTGATCGTACTTTTTTGAATATGTAGATTTGCATGTTTTATTTGCGACATGTTGTACCAAACTCGGTACAATATTAAAATATTTAGCAGCCATGTTCATGGAATTAAAAATTATCTCTTCACCAGTATTTGCATTTACGGCTTTAATAGCTCTCTTTTTAAATACTTTACACTTTCCTGTATTTCCACGTGCAGAATTCTGACTCTGTGTAATAGCTTGCAGGTTAGATAAATGATTATTTTTGGGATTTCCATCAATGTGATACAAGTCCATTTTCGATGACCCCATGAAAACATTCGAATATGAACCTATGAGATAGATATCTTTTTTTTCAATATTAAATCTAAAATAACCAGCATTATCAAGACTACCAACTGGTTTTTTTCAATCGGCAGTTTCTGATCACACCATCTCGTGACGCTTCACAATTTTTAATTATGGGATGCGTTACAAATTCGTTTTGTTCCATTTATATATATAATATTATTTGTTTAAATCATTGTTTTGAAATCTGGCCAGATAATCTTCTACGGTTTTTATAGGAGATTTACCTGACAATGTCAAAGTATTATTTTTTTTGTCATGATATCGTTTTAATTCTCTATATTTTTTACCGCCGCATTTTACACATAACTGAGTTTTTCCTCTGACTCCAACACCACATTGCACACACGGTTTTGGTCCTAGACTACCATTTTTAACGCTTTGCATATGGTAGCAGCAGAATTCATTCACGCATTCTCTGCTACAAGGAGAAGTAGATCCAATTTTGAGCCAAATACATCGATTCTTTGTTTGAATCATTATATATATACTAAAATTTAATTTAAATATTTGTCTTAATTATAATATTGAATTATCCGCCATTGAGCCTTCCGCAGTCTCAGCGGGAACTAGATTTGATCTTGACAGACTATCAGAATATAAATTTAGTGTTTCGATGCAAGATCTAGCCTTAACAAATGAGGATATAACCAAACGTATCCGTGAAGCCAAGAAGGAATTTCGTGACAATGGTGCGGCTCATGTGTGGTCAACATTTAGGATCGGAAATATTGTCGATACTATAATGAATGACAGACGAGGAAGAATGATTATTAACCACCTTGATGTTCAAAAATATTTTATTTTAATAAAATTTATTGTAAGGACAGATGACGATACTTGGATTATTCGTGACAAGCGTGATCCAGTCCGCATACAGTCGGGAAATAATATTGTTCTCTTGAGTAATAAATCCAAACCCGGAGTACTCACTGGTATTGACAAACCATATTATGAACGAGAGTACCCTGTGACTGCGGTTGTCTATGCAATATATCCGCTGAATAATAAACCTAACGTTGCGGATCTCAAACCGATGAGACTGTCAGAGTCAAGAATAAACTGTGTAGCTGAACGAGTTACAGAACATTTCACAAACGCGATACGTGGTAATGGTTTAACAGATTTACGACGTAAAAAAATAAATACATGGGCAGAAGCTGTTAAAGATACTGGAGCATCTATTAAAGATGTTGCTGAGCTAGAAAAGAAATTAAGATTTCCAATAGCAGTACAAACACTAACCGGAGAAATTTTGCACAAACCAAAATATATAAAAAATGGAAACCCTATAACAATCATCGATCATAATGCGCATGCATGGACTTTGGCAGTAACAATATTTCCACGAGATAGAACGGTTAAATTTTATAATGGTCATATATTTGATTTTATCAGAAATATCAGTAAAAGTGATCCTGTATCTGTTTGGTTGTTTCAAAGTTCAGAATATGATTATTACGATCAGTTTGTACGGCCTGGTGGGGATATTTATCGTGCAGAATCTCTTCATGTAGAAATGAAAAATCTTGCATTAAAATATACTTCTGATGATGTCAAAGTTAGACAATTACTGAATAATTGTTTTACAGTTCCATCAGTTGCTGCTCACTTTGCTCAGGAGAAAAATTTATGGAAACCGACACGATTGGAATTTCTTGAAGATGTCCAGAAAAGTTGTATAGAATATTGGCACGGTGGATTATGGAATACTAAATACGATTATAGCGACGTTATCTCAGTTGATATGGTAGCATGTTATCCTGGAAGTTTTCTTGGATACGGAGAATGTTCTGAATACTTTAAGAGAGTTGGACATCCATCACACGAGATGACCAGAGTTGCGATAAACGGACCTTTACCAGATTTTGACTTAACCGGATTCGCATATATAGAATCATTCGAGTTTGCAAAAAATCTCCATCCGATTACTTATGCTTGGTTTGGAAAACATTTTTCAGAAAAATGTTGGGTTCCAACAGTACTATTACGATATATGCTTGATGCTGGAATTTTAATATCATCAAAGGTAAATGAAGCGATTATATCGTATTGTTCACAGAAGCAAGTTTGGTTACCAGAACCGGATAGATTTAATATTGATGATGCCAGGAAAGAGTTTCCTGATCTTAACGAAGATGATATTGTTAAAATATATAAATGCAGAGAGGAAAATAATGAGAAACTTGCAAAAGATCTTGGTAGAAAGATGATCGGTAAATTTACACAAGGAGGATCATACGACCATAAACGACACTGTACAAGATTAATTATGGACGATGCTGAACTCGATTTTATAATCGCTGATACAACGGAAAAAAAACACATTTATAAATCGAAGTAATGCTTATTTATCAGACGGAACCAAACTAGGTACAATTGTGAGCTATATTGATGGTGACTCACCGCAATTTACTCATTTAAGATCTTCAATGCTAGCCTATGTTTCGATAAATCTACTGTCGATGATAAATAGATTTCCTCGTTACGTTGTCAGAGTTGCTGCGGATTCATTTTATATAAATAAAAAATATACGAATTTGTTAAAACCGCTACTTGGTAATGGTGAATGGGGATCATGGAGAATAAAACAAGAAAATATATTCAGTTATTCTGAATCTGCCAACGTTGAAATTAAGGATATATATTACAAAAATAATAATCAAGCATCAAAGTCATCAGCACCATCTGTATATGATCCTGTGGCTAGACATAAGACTGTTTATCTTAACGGATGCGGTGGTTCAGGTAAAACAACTCGTGTGATTAAATTATTCCTGAACAACCATTCAGATATAATTGTTTTGACACCGACACATAAACTCGCCAGAGAAATAAAAGAACGAGGAGTAAAATCATGTACATATCATAGTTTCTTCAGATGGTGCGGAGACACATGGACTCCTGAGCGAATGGGTGAGAAATATATACCTAAATATATTATATGGGACGAGGTGGACACGGTGTCGTTAGAAATATTAAAAATATTCCTTGAATGGTTATTGATAAAGAATACTGCTGTAATAATGTGTGGTGATCATGGTCAACCACCACTCTTTATTGGACAGTCACCACATGAATGGCTGAAAAATAATGTAGATTACTACGAAGAAATAAATGATGACCATAGAGCTATTGATGAACCGCTGAAAGAACTTAAAAGGTTAATCAGACTACAGCCAGATAAAATACAATGTGAGATAATGCGTAAAGTAATTCCAGAAACTACTATGAATGATTTTTTGAATTTATGGAGACCTGTTGATTTGATAATCGCAAGTAGAAAAATAGTTCATGATGAACTGCAGGAGAAATTATTTCTGTTACATGAAGAAAAGTTTTCAAATCTACCTGTACCATTATGTTATCGCCCAGCAAATACTCGACGACAGAATATTGAAGTTGAAATTCCTGGTGGTGGGATACAAAATCTTGTCTTGAATGACATTGTTTTGGTTGCTGTTGATGTTGTTGAGAGCACATTAAGCATGAATAAATCGCCGTGGACGTTAGGATACGCTATAACGATTCACTCGTCACTGGGATTAACTATTTCTGATACAAATATCTGGATTGTAGATGATCGGATTGAATGGTCAAATTTAGTTTATCTCGCAGTATCTCGAGTCAGAAGAATATCTCAGCTGCATAGGGTTATTATGAATTTTACAGAAAATAATGATCAAACTGTTAGCAATGACGTAATAACCGAAGAAATCACTAACGACCTTGCTGTCATAAAGAAAAAATTGGCGAGTTATAAGCAATGTGACAAAAAATAAGCGTGACTTTGATATTGATACTGAATTTATTATAACACTAAAACAACGACAGAATAATCATTGTGCAAGCTGTAGCGCAGTAATGTTGTGGCAATATTCGAATAATAATCCAAGACAATTTACCGTAGACAGAATTAATAGTGATCTTGGTCATACACGTGATAATGTGATGCTGACATGTCTCGAATGTAATCGACGTAGAGGTGCTAGTTTACATAAGTGAAGGTGGTGGTAATTGTATGTCCTCAGGAATTACTTGTAATTGTTCACGTACAAATCCACGTTGAGGGGCGGTTGAATCTAATCTGTAGATTGCAGGTCTACCTGTGGATCTAACCACGCTAGAAATTTTATGTGTAGTCACACTCCAGATAGGATCAGTTGCTCTTTTTTTACCACCCTCAAGTTCACCAGGTTCATATAAATATCTTACAGTTACATTACCTAATACTGGTTGAGAGGAAGATTCCCGTCGGTGTATTGGTATATATTTTTTTGTGATCGCATTAGAAGGTTTCATGGAAGTTACACGAGTAATTTCATTATTTAACGCAGCTATCACACTTGGTAACCTTGCAACCCATTCACGAGATCTCTCCCCGGACTTAAAGTCAGTGGATATTTCCCTTGCATATTGATATCCAAATAACCGCTCAGCAAGTGTTCGATAAAATCGTTCAACGATTGCCTGATCACGACGAATTGCAGTGTGTCCTCGTCTGATTTTAACGTTATGTTTTTTCATCAACGATAATACTGCACCAAGAAATTCTTTGCCAGGATCAGCTTGTAATAACTGTGGCCATCGTAGACCACCACGTTGATAAATTCGCTCAAACGCAGATGCAACTTCAGATGCTGTCTTCGTTGATAATGGTTCCGCTTCTTTATATCTACTTGCAACATCAACGACAGTTAACGCGTATTTATATGTGCGTGATTGACGTCTGCCAATTTTAATAGTATCGTGTGGTAAAAATAAAATATCTGCTTGATGAACTTCATTAGGGGTGCTGACATCAAAATGTGCGTACTGAATTTTTTTAGGTGGTGGTAGATAAATTTGCCATATTGACTGTCGTGCTAACCAAGCTGCAGCAACAGAACGTGAGACTTTTGCTGCATCAGCAAGTTTACTAATCGCTGCTCTGCCCCCTCCAATATCCTCTTGGGCTATAATAAATGGATTCCATTATAATAGTTATATAATTAATTACCAGCCCCTAACATTATTTTACCTTTCATGGCAGTTTTTATTAGGAAGCTAGCAATTTTTTCTCTGAGAGATTTGTTAGGTATAGAATTTAACACATGAATCAATTTCACATCTGCGAGTTACCGTTGTTGTAAATCTTTACTTTTATACGCAACATCATGAACATGACACGCTTGATCAATCTTATTTATTGGATGTTCTCCTGGTCTTGGTTGATCTTGATCATCAAGTCGGATATCAAGTCGAGTTCCAGGACCACAATAATTATATCCAGGAAGATGTTTCTCACCGGGGTATTTAGCCCATGGAACTCCTGGCAATTTTCCTAATGAAGCAGCGATATCTCCACCACCATTGATATTAGTCAAGTGGGAGATAAATTTATATTTTTTTGTGCCACATTCTACACATTTACCTGTGATTGCACGTCTTTTATTTTTTGTTCTTATTGTTGTTAATCCAGTGGTATGGGTAGGTGCTCTGCATCGAACGCAATATAAACTCATGTTATTTATTATATGGATATAATTGACTTTTCTGCGACACGAAAACAAGAACCAGTAAGGCACCATCCAGCACTACCAAATTCTATTAGAATGATTATAATAGGCCCATCTGGATCTGGTAAGACACAATTATTACTTAATCTGATAATGAGATGGCTCAAGTGGGATAAATTATATTTGGTAGCACCATCTGTAGATGATCAACGATGTTACGAAGTACTTAAAGATTTTAATGAAAATGCAAAATTGCTGAATGAAGACGGCAATGATGCTGTTGATTTTATTACCGATATTGATGAAGCGCCATCTGTAGATGACCTAGATGGATTTATTAATAACCTCGTAGTATATGACAATATTATGTTAGATAAACAATCAAATCCAGCTCGGATATTTTCCAGAGGCAGACATAAAAATACTGACGTGATTTATGTTACTCAGCGATATACACAAATACCTAAAGTGATCAGAGATAACTGCAACATTTTAGTCCTGTTTAATGGAGTAGATAATTATACCTTACAAAATATTTATTATACTTGGTGTTCAGGGGATATGGACATGATCAAGTTTAAAAACTTCTTTTCAAAAGCACAAGCTGTTCCGTTCGGATTTATAACAATAAATTTACATGACCCAAGATCTAGATATCTTATAGGTCTGGATAAAATCTTTAGTTAATTATAGCAGCAGAGAGGGTGAACGACAAATTTTCCATGCACGAGTATATAAACGATCACTCACAAAATTTTATAAACACGGATGTCAACGGCGAAGCAACAACGTTTGACGTTATTGACTTTTTAAAAAATTTTTTAGTGTGATCTTTATTTTTAGATATTTTTTGCTCGAATCCAATTTGTAGGGTTCACCCTCTCTGCTGCTCAAGATGTAAAACTCTGCACTGTATTATAATGTGTAAGATTGTTTATGTAGCATGATATTAGTACCTACTTTCTTGTTCCTACGTTTTTATCTTAATTATTGCTTAAATTATTGATCAATTTATAACTGTGATCTTATCTTTCATTTCAGCGTAAATTGTAACTGACATCCCCTCATTACTTGCACCACACTATCATATACCTACCGGGTAAATAACTTTGTGTCATTACCAAGACAGGTGCTTGCACCTTTCATATCAAGGATGTATTATCACAAACAAGGCAACAATATATGGAATGGCATAAGCAGTAGGAAGGTGGACACAAAGGGGTCAGTCTTCGAAAACAACTGCTGAGAGGTCCTGGCGATGTGGACTTGCATACATAGAGCAAAAGTAATGTTCATAACAGAATTCTAATTTGAATATTTCTGTTTAAATTGCTGATAATTAAATTTATTAAAAAATGTTTAATCTTGTATTTTAATTTACTAATCATGACCTGAATTATATTTGTTGACAATATGTCATGTTCTGTTTTATCCTTTGTCTTTACTAAACTAAAAATGTTTTAATTTTTTTTTATCTGTTGTTAATATATGATACAAAGGCCAGATTTCAGTATTTAAAAAGAAAAAAGATTAGCATTGCTCCTGGTGACAAATTGTAAATGTTCATTTCATTCTTAGAATTACCTTAAACCTCTCCATTAATATCACAGAATATCATTGCTGTATAGTGACAATTTCTACAGTCTTTATCTTCGCGTTTTCTTTTAACACACCTTGTCATAATGCCAAAATGATCTTATGGTATTGTCTGGTAAGGACAGTCTCAGAAATATGAACAGTATGTTAGTTATGAACTAGTGCCATGTGCCCAAAGGTGGAGGAAGATTGTATTTATATAGCAAGAAAATTATATATATATATATATATATATATATATATATATATATATATATATATATATATATATATATATATATATATATATATATATATATATATATATATGGATAAGGTAAAAAGATAAATGAAAAGAACATCAATAGACAGTGCGGTAACAATTTGTTCCAAGCATTTCACCCCCCTCGACAGTTACATGTGTGAATTTGAGATGTATCATTACCCATGAGCAAATGTCAGGCCCACTTGGGCCTTTTGTTTTTATTTATAATGGCTTGCCTTACTTTAAAAATAGTTTTTAATCTGTTTTGCTTTGAAAGTTTCATCTCTGGCACCAACTTGTATGTAATAATTAATTTCTGTACATGGAGCAAAATGCAAAGTTCACAAATCACCACCAGAGGGTAGCTAGGTAGACTTAACCTTCACATACATGTTGCTGATGTCATTTGCATGGTATGAGGGTTAATTTTTTATTTGGGTAAAATATGAGGTGGGTAGAGCTTGGGACCAGTCAGTTAATACTGACGAATTTCTGCTTTGTACAGCGTACTTATTGTACCAGATACCTGGCACAGTTGATGCTGCTCCATGTACAAGAGGCAAGTGGTCAGATGATTTGAATGGTATGCACATAACAAAGATAACAGTTAAAGTAGTATTTCTGGTTCTGTTTAACACATTGATGACCAGTTGTACACTTCTGGTTCTGTTTAACACATTGATGACCAGTTGTACACTTCTGGTTCTGTTTAACATATTGATGACCAGTTGTACACTTCTGGTTCTGTTTAACACATTGATGACCAGTTGTACACTTCTGGTTCTGTTTAACACATTGATGACCAGTTGTACACTTCTGGTTCAGGCAAGTCAGAGTTACTTGAGAGACCGAGGTTTACTTAACTCTGGCCAGGGAGTTAAATAACGGTGAATGTGAACAACGCTAGATCAAACAAAACATGTTTGTCTTGTGTTACAACTCAATGGTCTTACACTAGGTAACAGAAAAGAGTGAAAAGCAACATGTTTCGTAAAATTCAGCAGACAATTTATTTTCCTGGAATGCAAAGTGAAAATTTAAACAACTTCCAGGATTGTGAATTAATCTTAAATAGTTCTGAAAGTTCTATCAATATTCCAAAAGTACAGAGTATTCCAAGTGTTATAAATGAGTTCCAATTTTGAAAGTGCTGATGTACCAATAGCCTGGAATAGTGTTGATGTGCGAACAGTCTTTATGTATAGCAGTGATATCCAAAATGTCCTTGAATGTATTCACAATACTTCCAAACTAGTGATTTAGTCTGAAAAGTATTAATGGGCACTTTGTTATACGAGTGAATAATTTAAATTATTAAATCCTCTCACAGTAACTGAAACACAACTTAAATTGATTCCACTACAAAAGCCAACACACAATACAAGTATACAAAACACATGACCGAGGTGTGAATTCACACACCTGTGTGTAAATACCAGTCCACCTGTAGTTGTGAAGAGCAGGTTACCTGCTGTTACGGATAGTTTGTGAGTATGTGTGATCTCCCAGCTTTTACGTCTCACACAGACATTTTACATTCACTTCAATACAGATCTATGGTTGTAAATATTGTAATGGCTTTAAAATGAATACAATTTGTAGAGAATTGGACTCTTAATCCATGGGTTCCATTTTCGACACTCCCCTACCCCCCACAGGTCAGCCAGGGACATCTTTTTCATTGTCTTTGTGTACCAGAAAAAGGCACTTAGATCTCATTTCCTTGGCATGATTAACAGTAGCAAAAGACAGAAGTCCATACTCAAGTTTTCTAAATAAATTTGTAACAACTGCATCACATATTTAACATTTCCAAATCCTTTTCATAATACTTTGGCCACTGTATGATTTACAGAAGCTTAACTGGAAGATATTTTTTAAATAATTTAAAATTTAAAAATACAAATCAACTAGCACGAAAGGAATGGGAGTGTGGAGTGATCCTGAATTGGTTGTGTAAAATTTTGGATCAGTATTTAATTAAAAAAAAGTTTAAATATAATAAGTTCTGTACATGCCTTTTAAATTAGTAAAATCAACATTATTCATCATAAATTTTCCAAAAAGAGGTATTACATGGCACAGGTTAATTCTTCTGTTTTCTGAATGATTCTTTGTTCATCTCTGAAGTAGATGTACATGAAAGCTATTCTTTTTCACTGATTTCAGTGTTTACCTTTGTCACTGTTCCTACAAAAGATGGTTCTTCCTCCTCACTTGAGTATTCTTGCATACCATGCACCCGTTTTGTCTTGCAGCATTTCAGAAAATGATGCTGTTTTCGACATCTGCAGCAAGTTTTTCCATAGGCTGGACACCTACCTTTTGCATGTAATTTGCTACATTTACCACAGTTGAATAATCTGGAGTCTGATTTCATATATAACATTTCCACTTTCTTTGGCTATTCCAAAATCCCACTTCCGACTCCATGTTATGTTTTGCTAAATAACACAAAACATGGTTTGGTCTAACTACTTTAATGGCTAAATTACAACTGAATAAAACATAGAAAACACACGCACACTAGTTTCTCATGCTAATGTTATCATAAAGGCATATAGGGTTACAACTGTATGAGAGCCTGGAGCTGACCTCAGGTGACCTGTCAGATCTTTTGTAGCAACAGAATGATATTACCACATATTACCACAGGTATGGTCTTCCATAATCTCTTTCATTATGGTGTATCGGTCTTCTCTACTGCCACGATAGTACGCGCTAAAACGTATGTTCTGGTCGCTGTCAATCTAGACTCATCTTCGCTAGCCAAGGTTCCGATAGCCCTTTCTACACCTTGGCGCATCCAACAACTGTATTGGTGCTTTGTCTTAGTGACATCTATTGGATTTCGTGTGTTACCTCCCTTAGTATGTTATGCCAACTAACCAATAGTTTTGTGCATTGTACATTGGCCGAAAACGGTGGAGGCAATTGACCTAAAAAGGATACTTTTGTTAGTTTAACATCGAGAGTATGACTATGTACCAGAGGGAAGCCATTACAGGTGTATTTGAGTGAAAGGTATTTGTGCAAACACGGACCGGCAGCGAAAACTTGTTTATTTATCAGTCCATTCAAGTTGTGTGCTCCCCTTGACTCGATCACATAGGAAGTGTGTTCAAATTTGAACCACTTAATTTTGATTGGATGCGGTGGCATCCGAGCAGAAAGGAGCACCACAGAACAAATCTTCAATCTCAGACTCCTTTGCGAGAAATACCTTCAGCATCAGCAGCATCTATACCATGTCTTTATAGATTTCGAAAAGGCCATTCATAGGGTATGGCATGCGGCCTTATGGGCAACTGTGAGGAAGTAAAACATCAGCTCAAACCTGGTGCAGGTTGTTGAGCACCTCTATGACAAAGCCACCAGTGCTATTGCCATCAATGGCAGCAGAGGAGATTGGTTTCGAACAACAGTTGGAGTCAGACAGGGATGTATACTGTCACCTACACTCTTCAACATTTTCCTGGAAAGGATCATGGAGGATGCCTCGCATGACCACAAGGGCACTGTCAGCATCAGAGGAAGAACAATCACCAACCTTCGCTTCGCAGATGATATTGATGGTTTAGCAGGAGATGAAAAAGAACTGACTGACTTGGTTGAGGGCCTCGACACAACCTCCACAGCATACGGTATGAAGATTAGCGCCAAAAACTGATGACAAACAATACCAATGGCATCGGTGCAGAAATAAAGGTCAGTGGACAGAAGATGGAAAGAGTCACAAGCTTCAAGTACTTGGGATCAATTATCACAGATGAGGGCTCCAAACCAGAACTACTTTGCAGGATTGCCCAGATAACAGCAGCAATAACAAGGCTGATACTAATATGGAAAGATACCAACATTACTTTTGGTTCCAATATAAGGCTGATGCGCTCAATTGTCATATCCATCTTTCTGTGAGCTTGTGAAACATGGACGCTCACATCAGATCTACAAAGAATTCAAACCTTCGAAATGAGATGCTACCACAAGATCTTGGGCATCTCATGCATTGACCATGTAACCAATGAAGAAGTCCACAACAGGATCCAGCGTGCCATAGGATCCTATGAAGACCTCTTGACCACTGTAAAAAAAAAAAAGCGTAAACTGAAGTGGTACGGTCATATCTCAAGATCATCTGGACTGGCAAAAACAATCTTGCAAGGCACAGTGCGAGGGTGCAGAAGAAGAGGCAGACAGAAAAAGAAGTGGGAAGACAATATTAAGGAGTGGACAGGCATGGGATTTGGAGATTCCCAAAGGGCAGTAGAGAACAGGGAAAGATGGAGAGAACTGGTTGTAAAGTCAGCTGTGGAGCCCCAACGACCTCTTGGGTTAAGGGATTGATGATGATGATAAATTTTGATTGGATGCGGTGGCTTGCCGACGCATCCAGTGAAATTCACAGACCCGAAGCACAGAAATGTCTGCTCGTTACACCAAGGTATAGATAGGGCTATCGGAACCTTGGCTAACGAAGATGATCTGGATAAGACATATTTTTATTGTTTTGAGTTGACCCATGGATAACACTTTACGACTTGGCCTGAGGCCTGATGCAGGTGAAACGTTAGTCCTATTCACTGTTGCTTTTCCAGTTGCAGTATTGAATTCGATGTTGGATTGATGCACATTTTGAATTTTGTCGATGAATTTGGAAGCCCTAATAATTTCGCTGGGCTGCTAAATTCTATCCGTACAGGCAGGGGCGCTCGCAGAATTATTTTCGGAGGGGGGAGGGCAAATATGTAGTGGTCAGCCATTAAGTTTTACGAATATAGGCCAAAACATGTTTAGAGGTTAAACTGCCCTTTTTTCCGGCGCCCATGCGTACATGAGATTTCCAACTGTCATGTGTCGTAGAAAGTCGCAAACGATCTGCAGTCCTACAGTCAGCTGTTTCTGAAAGTAAGATTCCACTTATTTCAAAGTTTATATCAATCGGCATGTTCTATATATTTTGCAAAATATGTGGATTGAAAACGCCACAGTTTCACAACATCAAACCCATCTTAGGAGAATGGCAGTCATTATAGAGAACAAATGGCAGAAATGAGGTGGAACTGCAGGGCCTGATCAGGTCAAGTGTTGAGGTGGATTTTTCCAAAATTTCTAAGGGGCCCCCACCCCCACAGCCGATCCGGCCCTGGTATTCCGCCGCTTACGTAGAGAACGCATAACTCACTCGTTTATACTTCTTAACGGGTGAGTGCATGCCTTGTCAGTGCCCCATATCAATTTTTAGCCAGTGAGGCACCCGTTTTATCATAAAAACACACTGAAGAAGCTTCATTATAATATAATACAAGAGAAAATCTTGGACAGCAAAAAAGAGGGCGGTTTATATAACATCATTTTACCCTTTATTTTAAGGATTTGTTTAAACAAATTATATTAATTTGTTACTATACATCGTTTAAAGAATTTTAATATAACTATCTTTTATATTTTATCTTGTAGGAAGATATGTTACTCGTATTTGTAAGGATTTATCTTCCTGGTTTTATTTTATTAATATTTTGAATCTATTACATTATAACAGAGACATATTTCCGTTATTATTAGAACTTATACTTTTCATCGGCACTATACAGCCAATATTGTGCTGACTTGCCGTTTAACATACATACATACATACATACATACATACATACATATGCATGAGCCCTCAGAATTATTTCGGGGGGTGGGGGGAAAACCAGTGGTGGTCAGCCATTAAAATTTACGAATGTAGGCCAAAACATTTTTGGAGGTGAAGTACATACATACATACATACATACATACATACATACATACATACATATGAGAACATTTACGGTACCTGGATTGAATGTCATAATCAGCTTAACATTGATCAATGGTTTGATTCCATGAATTAAATTACCTGGAAAAACACCAGTTTTTGCACAATCACCGGACACGTGATTCCTTTGTCATTTGCTATTGGCCTTCCTTCAAACCCGGTCGAGGTTCTCACTCCTGCAAGAGACTAGATAAAGCTGAAATTATACAACCGCTTAAACAGAAGGTAACGTACACAATATCTTATAAATCGATGTCTTATGTTTTGTTTTGTATGGAAGCACAGGAAATATATTAGTGAGGATAAACAAACTCTACGTAATTACTTCCGCTTTCGCTTTTGATTCTGATAGTTATCTTGTCAACGTGAACGAAAAATAGATGAAAGAGTTATTCCAGTTTCCATAACAGTCTTTCTTAGAAACTCTGACCCTAATGTCCTGTACAAGAGTAAACATCTCTTAATAAAATGGCGATGCTTATGTATGTTATTGGGCAGGTTCATTATGAATCCATGTCTAGGCAGGTTAGTATCATCGTCGCTAGTCAAAGGTTCGATATGTAACATTATCTGCACCTTGGCTGATCGAGCAGGAATTTTAATGCAGTAGCTGGGGCCGGGGGAGGGGGGAGAACAGACCATTTTTAGAGCAGTACTTTTTGGAAAATAAAGCTTTCTATAAAAACGAAAACACAAGGTCGATAACACTAAACCGAGGCCTCTAACCGACTGAGATCTCTTTCTCTCTCTAATTGGGTTATTTTATTGTTTGTGTTTTCGTTTACCGACCCGGACACTCACTCGTGGTCGTCACCCCACCCCCACCCCCGCTGCTGTGTTGTGTAATTAAATCATTATATCAATAATAACACTAACCATGGAATCTCACACAGCTAAACTACCTCGAAAGCGACTAGAGACAATTAAGAAATATCTCCCCGTCCGTGATTCTGTCAAGCAACAACTACAAGCACGTCAGGAGTCTCAGGTGAAATTTACTGAGGATACAGAACAGTTATTTAAACCAATTGTCGAACCAACAAAGAAAATTGTTACAGCAACTGAGGCAGCACAAAAAGCTTTTGAAACAGTGCCTGTTGATATTGCTGGTCGCCTTCAAACAACTCGACCACCACCCTTGTAATCTCCTCAACCACAACCTGAAGATCAGCCACAACCTCCGCCAAAAGTTAAAATTAACATCGCAAATAAATTCACACCTGAAGGTATTGCCGCTATCAAGGACCCAGACCAAATAAATTAATATTGCCGCGTTTGGATATCATGAAAGAGATAATTATGTAAAACCCGAATATATGAACACGATGAGATCTGTCGATTGATTAGGGATGTATATCGCATCGCTACTGATACTCCGCAGATCAGATCTGAGGAAGATGTTAATAACTGTAATATTTTCAAACAGGCAGTAGATGATTATATTGCACAAGAAAAGCAAGAAAGGAGACAAAGAGAACAAGAAATGAAGTTGCAGCTTAAAGAAGCTAAACAATAAAGGAAATCACTCTCAAAAACAAGTAAGAAAAAAGCAGATACAACAACAAGTAAGGAGAAAGAAAAATTGTATGATCCAGATCCTGGACTCAGTGCCACTGGAAAGGGTATAGGTACAGGTACCAGGGGAAGTGGTCTTATTACTCCACGCCCCAATAACGTCCTTGACGATATTGAACGCCTGGAGATTTTGATTGGCTGAAAACGAGCCGGTAATAATTCCCCAGAAATCATTAATAAAGCAGCTGCTATTTGTCAGAGATTGTTTACAGGCGGTATCATGAATATTAATGTTTATCGGTCCCTCGTTGATGAAATCGTTGATGATTGCCGCGACGATGAAATCTTTGATGATTGATGCAATTAGATCAATGACAAGAAAATAAGATGATTATACATAATGCTCAACTTGGACCTGTAATGATCAGGGTGATAAATTCGCGATTACCTACGTATAAAGCGATCTACGGAGATGGACTCGGTGATGTTGTTCAGGGCCTATTCAGAAGGATAGCTCCAAAAGCAATACCTATTGCAAAGCAACTGGGCATGAAAGCTGTTGACGTTGTTCGTGATAAAGGTATTGGTGCTGTTGTTGATGTTGCTAGTAAAGCATTCTCAGCAATCAAGGACAGACTTGCACGATTAATACGACGAAAACCTCAGCCAGTAAAATTACCCAGCACAGAAGTTATGCCTGCAAATGTTAGTAAAATAATAAATCAAGCCGCGAATCAAAAACTAGCAGAGTTGGCTGGTGTACACCTATCAGAAAAAGAAAAAAATATAACTGCTAGTCTGATAGCAGGAAGCAGTCTTCGTGTTAGACGATAGCAAGTATTTTAAAGATGTTTAAACGTGTATCTGATCCAGCATTTGGCATGGACGCACCAGTTCTCAAGGATGAATCGGTGCGTGATTATCAGTATTATTCTTATGACGCACGTGTACCTAAAACAAGGAAGAATTGAGATGCAAGTTCAGGATACAAGTAGATATTTCTTACCCGCTGAGGCATTCACTGAAATCGAAGGTAGACTTTTGAAAGCAAATGATACAACGTACGGAATTGGTGACCGAGTTGGTTTTGTTAATAATGACGTCATGGCGTTATTTAACAGTGCCACATACATGATTGACGGAAAGAATATTGAATCATTTCTCGAAAATGCTGGTGTTGCAATGACGATACTTGGCCTTGCAAGATACAGCGATGATTACTAGAGACCAGCTGGTCCATCAGTGATGTTTGGAAAGGATGCAACTGATTATCCAGAAAGCAGAAACGTAACACTAAATGCAGCTGGAACTGAAGTTGCATCAATGAATGAAAACTTCAACTTGGGATTCGCATCGCGTCGAACAATGTTAAACGGCAATGAAGAGTTATCATGTGTGATTCCAGTATCACATATATTTGGATTCTGCAGACATGTTTGAAAATGTATATTTGGCGCTAAACACACCGTAGTACTTGTTAGAAAAGCCACCGACAATGATGCAATATGCCGTGATGCTGCCGTTAATACAGGTAAAGTAATATTAACAAAACTTTCATTGTGGATGCCAGTAATGACTCCATCACTTGCCGAAGAACAACGGTTGCTCTCTTTTATTGACCAAGGTAGCAAATCAACATTATCATGGTTGAAGATGACAACAGACAGTATTCAAAGCAATGTTACTGATTTATTCACATCGCAGATAGCATCACAACAGGGGGTGTGAGCACCACGACATATATTCATCGCATTTCAGGAAAATGCCAGAGTAGATTCGTAGGAACGAAATCAAATGGTGTTTGACACGCTTGGGGTTAGTGAAGTTTCTTTGAGAATCAATGGACATTAAGAACCTTCTGAAGAAGTGTTGCTGAATTTTGAGAATAATCATGTTGCACGTGCTTATCATCGGTTGATGACATTCATGGGGCGTGATCAGAATGTGGATTCTGGATTGCAGATATCTCAGCGGGATGTCAACATTATATCCGATCTATTATTTCTTACTGGAACACCTGGATTTGTTCAGACAATCAGTCGTTGATATACACTTCCGAGCTCGTGTAGCTCGACTGCCCGCTGGTGGTTACAGAGCAATCGCTGTTATACTCTCAGATAAAACAATGTTGCCTGAAGGTGTTGGTGGTCGAATGAGAGTCATAGATGCCCCAGTCGAAAATATGTTATTAAATAGTCTATGATATTATAATGTCATAGCATCGTGTTAGTGTCAGTCTGACTTCTGGTCAGATTAAAAAGTTACAATCAGTATCAAAAAGGAACTGTGAAATAAAAATATTACTGAAATCAGAACAGATCGCAGGTGGTCCAAATAAACTATCACTGACAGAACGTCAACTCAGGCACTTCAATGATACCAAAAGATCAAAGACCGGCGTTAGATTTAATCTGTCTGCGGGTGCAATTAAAGACATTGCCAAGACGGGTGGTATAATTCCACTTCTTCCAGCTATACCAGCGTTGATAGCCACTGCAGCCCTAGCTGTTGCAAAAGCAGCTGCACTTAGTGCTGTTGGAACTGCCGTTGGGATTGCATTAAAGAAATCAGCAGGTCAAGGACTAAATACTTACAAAGAAAAAGGACGGCGTCTAAGACTGCCAGGAACCCTTCATTCATGGTCAGGTCAATCCACTGAGAAAGGTCTAAGACTGCCCGGGACACATCGTTGATACTTCCCATGTCGAAGTTTGATTTACTTGATGCTGCTAAAAAAAAAAAAAAAAACATCAAAAACTTCAGAGATATCGTTTATGAGTGATCAATTACCAAAACAACCAAACCGTGTTGAAATCGGTATCATTAATCTCGATGGAAGTTCTGGGCCAGGTACTCACTGGGTTGCATATGCGATTGATTCACGTGGAGTTGTTTATTTCGATTCGTATGGACTGGCACCACCGTAGGAATTTTTAAAATTTTTGACGCTGGAATGCATAGCATTCCGCCGATCTGGTATTCAACATTACCAAAACATACAATAACTGATCCGCCAATATGTTGCCGTGAAGTACTCGCTGTGCTCGACGGTGTGTCAAGGTCGCTGACACCGCCTTATAAAGTCGTGCACCAGCATACCACGAGACGGTATAGCCGTCCACCGTCGTTTTAAACAGGTCTTAGTGAATATACAGTGGTAGACATTTTTGGAAGATCTGCTCGAAGTCTCAGACCTCAAGGTGAATTATCCAAATATGTAACCCTTGATCAGGTCAAGGACGAGAGCGCTAATCTTTTGCGTCTCGTAGATGTGGACCAAAATGAACTTGTTGTTTTTCAGGATCAACAAGGACAATAAGATACGAGGAATATCCCGTTGACAGATATTGTTCTTCGAGTTCCAGATGCGACCGAAGATAACTTAGCGGTATTTACTAAGAACGGTAAAATTAAAAATTCAGAGGAATCAATTCTAACACTCATGGGAGAGATTGCTGGACGAATCAGAAAAATTGGAGATATTATGTATGGCGATCTCAACATGAGCAGAAATACAATTATCAATGTGAGAGAACCAAAATCAGACGATGATGTGGCAAAGAGAAGATACGTAGACAGCAACAACTACACGATCAGAACTGAGATCAATGATAGTTTACTATCCGCCGGTGATACAGTGACTGGTTCTCTCAATATGGCTAATAATAAAATTACTGGTCTTAGAGAACCAGAATCAAATGATGACGCTGCAACGAAGAAATACGTCGACAATAGCAACATTCCGATGATGACCTCGTTAATGTCAATCAATGATGGAATGACCACATTTAGATCTGAATTTTCTACTCACGTACAAGCGTTTGTAAATCTTCGTAGAAAAACAGATAGAGCCGTTAATCAATTTTTGGGAAGTTCAGCAGTCATCGACATTAAACTCTCTGACATAAAATTTTTTTACCGATAATGTAGTATATACAGTAGCGTCTTGATCAGCATTGTAGTCACCACCCAACAATTCCATCAAACATACCGCTAAGGTTACCGGCATATACAAATTCTCAGTACTCGGCACTACAACATTTACAATATTCACCATAATTTCACGGCGTTCTTCAGTACTGACTACGTCTGGATCTGTGTTAGTGATATTGGCTCAAAACGACGAGGGAACATTTGTGATGGAACCCGAAGGAGAGGGGCTCAGCATATTGTATTATTGGTGTCTTGAATTAGTCGCTAAACTACCACCTACTTAAATTATATAATGAATCAATTGATTGATGTTGTTGCACCGCAACATTACACATACGAGCAAGTGTGTTTGTTGCAGACCCAACTGAAAAAAACATACCGCAGACCTATCGCTGTTACTGACATAATTGTATACTCTGCATCCGCCATAGTCGCTGGAACAGCAACTATAATCGGATCATTATCAGCCACACACATAATAGCACCAATAATAGGAATTGGTGTCGCAGCTATAAGCGGTGTTGCTGGTATTCTTAATATCATCGCAAAAAAGATAATGCATGTGCGTGGCTGCTAAATTACACGAATATACAACGTTGCTATCAGCGGCAACACACGCGCACGCTAAATTATCACCGCTGATATCATCAGGACTCAACGGTGGAATAATGCCAGATCAGTAATTCGCAGAAATGATGAAGGTTTACAATGAAGCAACTGGAAACCAAACCCTCTTGACAGAGTCAAGGAACAAAGATCCCTAATTTAAATCAGAAAGTAAATAATGTCACTAATGACTACGTCATCAGAATTGCTAGAACAAATCGTCGCTAATACAACACCACCAACAACAACGATGATTTCAGCGAGCTCAACCAATCCTGAGTTCAATGTTAGCTTTCCAACGGCAATTCCAACCAAAGAAATAGCGTTAGCACAATTGCGAGTATATTACAGCTGGCCAAATATTAGATCAAAATCGTTCGGTGGGTTGCAAGCAAATAACTCATTAGTATTTTAGTATAAAAATAAATCCGATGGAACCCCCGATTGGCAAGTTGTTGGTATTCCTACGGGTAGTTATCAGATAGAACAGATCAATAGTGAATTCCAACGCATGATTAAATCTATTACAGGAAAAGAATCCAAAATCGCTATCACGGTTCATGAGCCAACATTATCAGCCGCGATAGAAATATCGACACCCACCAACGCCGTAGATTTTATCAATCATCGATCCGAACCGTGTTAGGATGGCCAGAGGTAGCACCTGTTCATCAAGGACCACCAGAACGTCAATGCGGTGATTATGTTTCAGATAAGAGAATGTATCGGGAAAGCACTCCAGATTATCATAGGAGTTCTCGGCTGTGGGGATCAATAAAACTTACCCCCTCCGGCATTGGTGATAAATTAAATATGTTTGGATTTGATATCACTCCGGACGGCAAAGCTTTCCCCGTTAGAATGATATGGGAATTCGAATCCGATAGTTCACATTATACCGAATATGATATCAAAATATTATTCGATGAAATTACTCACGAGCACAGACAAATGAACGACAAACTACGCCAATCATTCACCCGCTATATAAACGAGTATCATCTCCTCGATGAATCGATGGATCATCTGAGAGAGAAAATCATTAAGCAAACAGAGTACTTCAACCACTTTGTATTGGACCTCTAGACTGTTAATCGAAGTATTATACAGACGGTGATATCCAGCGAAGAATTTACATATGATGGTAGATATTCACATAAACAATTATTCACGAATAAATATTCGTTGTCAGAGACAGATCTGCCAACATTTAAACTTCCTGGATTTAACGCCGACGAGCAGAAGAAAAACGTCATTGATGTGATTTGTGAATATTTTTCAGCGATACTAGAATCATAGAAAAATTATCCTCTCCGGTGATTATTCTCAAGCATAACAATGATCCAGACGGCGGTGGTCATCATATATCACCAGGTATTGTCAATATTACATCAACGATCGCAATCAATCTTGTATGTGATATAATCGATGGCAGCTATCAAGTAGATCTAGAAAGATCCAGGCAGGCACAACGAGGATATATTCAATAGACATTCACACCCAAAGTTCCCCCTGGATTTTTAATTGTATCAGTACCCGTTAATCCGGTTTATCTACGATGTGATTATCCGCTATTGTCACGGATACATTTCAGACTTGCTGACCAGAACGGACACTTGCTTGATTTAAGAAATGGAGCTTTCACAATAAGTTTGTATGTGCGTTCGTGAGAGATCTTTTCTCAAATTAAATCACACAAAAGAATATAATGGATGGAATAATTGCCGAGATAGAAAAACTAAAACCATGGACAACAATGGATGGTGTGTTATTATTGTCTAAACAAAGTTGGTAGTAAGATTTTGGATGATGTAATCGATATAGTAAAAACTAAATATTCTAATCTTGAATCAGAATCAGAATAAAAATAAAAATAAAAATATTTCTGAATCAGAATAAAAATAAAAATATTTCTGAATCAGAATAAAAATAAAAATATTTCTGAATCAGAATAAAAATAAAAATATTTCTGAATCAGAATCAGAATAAAAATAATTATAATCTTGAATCAGAATCAGAATTAAAAAATATTTCTGAATTAGAATCAGAAATAAAAAATGACTGAATCAGAATAAAAATAAAAACAAAAATATTTCAGAATCAAAATCAGAAATAAAAATAAATATATAATGTTAAATCAGAATAAAAATAAAAATCAAAATATTTCTGAATCAGAATCAGAATAAAGATAAAAATATCTCTGAATCAGAATAAAAATAAAAATGTTTCTAAGTCAGAATCAAAATAAAAATAATTATAATCTTGAATTAGAATCAGAAATAAACAATAATTATAATCTTGAATCAGAATCAGAATTAAAATAAAATGCTTCTGAATCAGAATAAAAATAAAATATTTCCTGATCAGAATCAGAAATAAAAATAAAAATATTATAATCTTGAATCAGAATCAGAATAAAAATAAAATTATTTCTAAATCAGTATCAGAATAAAAATAAAAATATTTCAAAATCAGCACAAAAAAATAAAAATATTTCTGAATCAGAAACAGAAATAAAAATAAAATTATTATAATCTTGAATCAGAATGAAAATATTTCTGAATCCGAATAAAAATAAAAATAAAAATATTTCTGAATCAGAATCAGAATAAAAATAAATAGTATAATCTTGAATCCGAATAAAAAAATATAATAATCTTGAATCCGAATAAAAATAAATATTATGATCAGAATAAAAATAAAAATAAAAAATAGATATTATAATCTGATTCTGCATAAATATTATGATCAAATGAATATTATAA